>OX352315.1:20206536-20385659 GCA_947086415.1 Pammene aurita | reverse complement strand
ATCGCGCGGCGAGCGGAGAGCAACAGCCGCATCCCCTCCACGCGCCCGGCCGCCAGCGCCGCGCCGCGCCCATATAAGCCCGCCCGGACCGTGCCGCAGTGGCAGTCGATGTTCCGAGCTCGAGCGACGAACACCGGCTGCTAAGTCCTAGAGGGCGGCCCTCTGAGGGCCGCGCGAAATCACGCGTTGTTAGCCGGAGGACTTTCCCGTTCCCCTTCCCCCCGTAGTATAACCTCAGAGGGCCGCGCGAAATCTCGCGTTGTTAGCCGGGAGGTTTCCCCAGTTAGTCCCGATACCCGTAAACCCAGAAAGCCGCGCGAAACCTCGCGTACAAGACCCAGTTATATTAGTTACCTTGGTGTTTTACTTTAACCCTATCCTCCAAACCCTGAGTTAGCCTGGAAACCTTCACAAAGCCCCTCAGGCTGAAGGATATGTGTGGTTGCCCTCACGACAACCATTACATTTGGCGCCCAACGGAAAAACTCACATACAGGAGTTTTGGTTAGCTCGGAGGATAAGGGTCGATGATAAAGGTTTTTTTTTTCTTTTTATTCGACGCGTCCCACCCACCCGTGAATCGGGAGAGACGAAAGCTTAATTATATTCCACAGAATAGCCCCGTTACCTGCCGCCGTCCCCCAGCCGTGTGATTGTTACCAAGGAAGGTAATACCGGCCGTAGCCAGCACTTAGGTGAGTCGTAGCCGCTATCTTGAACCACGATCCATCTACAGCGCCGGTAAGTTACCCAAAGAGAGCCCTAACGCGTCGATCCACCGGAACGTTTCAACGTATCGCCGGTGTCGACATCCTGGATATACCACTTGAGGAAAGAACAGTTAACTCAGGCAGCTGAGGAAAGGAACATACAGACTGAAGGTCTAAACGTGGAACAGATACGAAAACTATTAGCAGAGGCCGTGAAAGAAGACGCCAACGAAGGCAAACCCGACGAGTTTGGAACACCAGACGGAAAACCAACTACGAAGATGGAACAGCCTGACAAAGAATTGAGAAAGATAATCAGGGACTGGAACCTCACCTTTAAACCAACAGACGACGCCGTCGAATTTATCGAAAGACTGGAGGAATTAATAGCGGCAAGTAGTATTACAAAAGAGGACGTTTTGCCTATCCTACCCCGAATACTACGGGAGGAACCCTTACTGTGGTACAGAAATAACGCAAAGACATGGGAGACATGGGAGGAGTTCATCACGCTGTTTAAACTCTACTATTTTCCGACAAATTATGAAGAAACCCTAGTCACAAGGATCGTAGCCAGGAAACAGAGGTACAGGGAAAGTTTTACAGACTACCTAACTGACCTCCAGACACTGATGCGAAGGTATAGGAAGCTAACCGATAAAGAAAAGATAAACCGTATCCACGAGAATATGCAGAGTAGCTACAAATTATATATCAAAAAACAGGACATCGAGGACCTACCCGGATTACTGCAGCTCGCTTCCGAGTACGAGAATATACAGAGAGACAGGTTCAGTACGAATAGAAGATCGTACGAGGTCAACCAAGAAACAACCTCACAGGAAGGAGAAGGGGGGACACCGCGTTCAATCAGTTACTCGGGTATGTCAACGAACTCCATGAATCAATATCGACCGCAAGGCAAAAGAACCAATTCAGGGAACGACAAAAAAAGTCAACCCCACATACGACACACGTAACTGCTGCTGGTCATGCGGGAAAACAGGACACATGATTAAAGACTGCCGATCGACAAGGAGGATATTTTGCAGTGAGTGCGGTAGACAGGGAGTCCTGAGTAAAAACTGCTGTAAAAGGAAACAGTGGGGGAAAAATGAAGCTGTAGGAGCTGCAGGAGATGAAAACCGAGAGGATAACCGGATTTACGAGCGGATACAAATAATGGGGAAAGAATATCACTGTCTCGTAGACACAGGCTCAACAAACACTTACGTTGACCAACAGACATACAAGGAATGCATGGAGAATGGTGCAGAAGAAAAAGGGGTACAAAGGGAAGTAATACTCGCTAACGGGGGAAAAACGCGAGTAACGAAAAATATATTAGTAGAGATTCAAATGAGGAACGCCCGATTTAAGCATTGGATCCGCGTGCTATCCTCCGCCACATGCACTATCATAGGCATGGATATATTGAAACGAGCCGGAATGTCGATGACATAGGCAACGGACAATCCCGGCAAAAGAAAAGATGACGACGACACAGGCGGAAGTAGTCGACCAAAACACAACGAGAACGACAGCACAGAGCCACAACATAGCGGAACTGAGGAGCAAGTAAGCCAAATCAGACCGAGTTCAGATAAGACTGATATCGGTGACAGTAAACACGAATGCACTGATTTACAACGACAGGAATTACAGACACCACTACAACAAGAATTTACAAAAAGCGAGAAAGCCCCAAAAAGAAACAAGCGTGCGGAACATAAAATAAAACGGAAACACACAGAACCCGTAAAACAGAAATATTACCCGAGGAACCCTAAGCAACAGCAAATTATACATACACATGTAAAGGAAAAGTTGGAACAAGGCATAATCGAGAAGTCGGACAGCCCGTACAGCTCACCGGCCGTATTAGTTAAGAAAGAAAACGGACAACATAGATTCCGTGTTGATTACAGAAAAATCAACGAAATATCTAGGAACCCTATCTGCGTGGCAAAACTGGCAAAGGAGGAGAACGAGCATGAGGCATTTGTATCCGAAATGCTCGGAGATGGCCTACCAGACAGTTGGGCACAGCCAGGGGAGATCGAAACAAGCACCGAACCAGTCCCGCGGGGAGGGAGAGGAAAGAAATATAGAACGGGGCGGCGCAGGAACGGTGGCTCGAAGCGAGGGGTGGCAAGGTTACCACGCACAATACAAGCACCAAAGTAGAGGGTGCATTTGTTAGTAGTGGTAGCGAAGTAAGGATTTACTTTTCATTTATTTTTCTTTCGTTTTGTTTTGCTAATTAAGTTTGTTATGTTTTTTTTTATTTCATAGTTAAGTTTAATAAATTACCTACAGGCATATGTCTCAAGTTACCACGTAAAACAGGAAAAAATTAAAATATAGTACTACGAGTTTGTGTGTTAATTTACATCCCGTTGAATAGAGTACCTACCTTCCATACAAGAGACATAGTAGGAAGTATAAATAACATAAAAAGATAGGTTAATAAATGAGAGTTATACAACAAAAAAAGGAAGTACAACAACATACAAGTTGTACAGGCGGGGTAAATAGGACCCCATATAACCGGAATATATTTTTTTATAACATGGTGATTTTTACCCTAGGCAAAAATCTTCTCAACGGGGGAGGCAGTGTGACGTCACGACGACGTCACAGCGCCACCGGAGCGGCGGGGTGCGACGCGCGGCGAGCGGAGAGCAACAGCCGCATCCCCTCCACGCGCCCGGCCGCCAGCGCCGCGCCGCGCCCATATAAGCCCGCCCGGACCGTGCCGGAGTGGCAGTCGATGTTCCGAGCCCGGGCGACGAACACCGGCTGCTAAGTCCTAGAGGGCCGCGCGAAATCACGCGTTGTTAGCCGGAGGACTTTCCCGTTCCCCTTCCCCCCGTAGTATAACCTCAGAGGGCCGCGAAACCTCGCGTCGTTAGCCGGGGGTTTATTCCTGATCCCGCCGTTCCACGGGGAACACTCCGACAGCCTATCCTAAGCCAGGATTACCGTACCGCATAATCGCGTATACCGGAACTAACCCGTAGTATAGAATCTAGCTCCCTTCAGGAGACCTAACTTACAACTTAAACTAAGGTTTACTTTCAATAAAGGGCGTACAAGACCCAGTTATATTAGTTATTTGGTGTTTTACTTTAACCCTATCCTCCAAACCCTGAGTTAGCCTGGAAACCTTCACAAAGCCCCTCAGGCTGAAGGATATGTGTGGTTGCCCTCACGACAACCATTACAACACTAATGCATTTTCCATTGACGTCGCTACACACGCACACGATAAAATTATCAAACACTAGCATAAAATACACTCACACAAGTATAAACACAGCCACAGACAACCTGTCCGTGAACGAGATAATGTCATCTTTAAGTAAACGTACACAGTGCGAGGAACGCGTCGATAATAATATACTTAAGTATCGATATTTGTGACGTTTTCAAGTCAAAGGTACATCATTGTCGGTTGTTAATAGAGTTAATTTCTAAATGATTTTTTTATGGTAATGCCTTATTGACAATCGATAATGATGTACCTTTGACTTGAAAATGTCACATTTTATCGTAGATTTATTTATCGTATGCCTACATGTCACTGGATATAGATAGGCATTTCTTCCCTAGGGTAGTGGGAAAGCAGATGATGAAGAAAATCCAGTGAGTGCTGCGAGGTGCAGGTAGGACAGTAGAGCTGCCAAGTTTGTAACTCTTTTAGCACCACCCAGGGATTACGTGTAGGGTTGTCTAAGGTGTTTCCTACGGACGCAGAGAAACATTGATCGTAGGTTAGTTATATATTTTTGTTTCTTTACCAAGTATAAGATTTAGCTATTGATAAAATTATAATGTTAAGTTGTGATTAAATATCAAGTTTTTCTACCAGCATATTACTTACAATTTTAGTATTCTACGTAAGTTAGTTTGTTTATTTGTTCAGGACAAATCTTGCAAGCTGATTTAGAATAACTTTTATATTATCAATTTAATATTTTGATGTGTATTTGCTTTTAAATTTAGTGGAAAATACTACAAATTGGAAACAAAGAACTATTCGAACCCACGTGTTTAGATTACCGTTCCAATAACTTCCAATTACACTAGACGTTCCTCTATCCACCTCAGTGAATTTTTCACTGTAATGAACAATGATGAATCAGTCACTAGCGACATCGTGATGTTCCAGAGTCCTTCGCAGTTGATATTTTGATTGTAATGGGCATCTGTTTCCAATTTGTGTTTCTATTTCTATTATCTCTTCTTCATTTTCTATTATAAATAAAAAGTATAACATACTGCTAATGTTAATATCGACATTTATTTTTGTGCTGTCCCATCACTAAAACTTATCTGTTAGGTACAGTGATACCAGAGTCAGAAATTAAAAGTGCCTATTTAAGGGGATAAGTGTGTATAACGTACCTTATAATAAATAAAGTATAATCCATACAAAATTAAAATGCTACATAAAATGTATGGTGAAAATAAAGGTACCAATTAATTTCTAAACAGGAATATCGTTATTTCAAGCATCTACAAGTATATTTCACTTAAGGGGCGCCACACATTAGAGCGGAATTCAGCACACTAGCTGAAATTTGTCTATTAAAACAGAAATTTGTTTATGGTAGCTGTATTTTTGAGACTATAGACAAATTTCAGCTATTGTGCCGTACTACAAGCACACATACGCTGAGTTTCTGCTGGTTCTTCTCAGTTGGGGCTCCTTTCCGAACCAGTAGTAGTTTATTGCCCTTCCCATAATACGGTTTTAAAAAGATTTGATTTCAATACAGTTGTTAAACCAGTGTTTATGTTTTATTTCATTACCGTGCGTCCGTGCGTAATGTGCTATAGGCTAGTTTATCCTGATAGTGTCAGTTTTTTGAGTTCCAAACCACCTTACAGCCCTGCCCTCGGCGGTCCTCGACGACATATATAATTTAAAAAGCTATGCGTGTGAATGAGTTTCACCTTTGAAGTACTGACGTTAATCTTTTCATTTTTGTTAATGATTAAAAATAATATATAATTTGAATAATTTAAAAGTAGATTAAAATATGTTTAGAAACAATTTAATAACAACACACACCCAGAGACACACTGTTTTTTTAACAGAGCAATGCTTTACAATTATGGCTGTATGCCGAATGGGTCTCTGCCTAACCCACGGAGTATCTTTTAAGTGTATTGCCTAACCTGTCATAACAATGACAATGAATGACATAATGGCGGACGTATTTCTGCCGCACTTGTTTGCAATATTTCACTTACCTCCCTCGATGTAATCGTGTTCATAATTGCATACCCAATTTATGAATGAATTCATTGATAAATTGGGTATGCAATTAAGAACCCGATGGCACAATGTAGTATGAAGAGTCAAGTTTATAAATTACCCTAAAGCAGATGTAGTACCATTAAGTGGCAACACTTTTTGATTGACAATATTTTTTAGTTTTTTGCTAATTTCGTGCACTATTTGATGATATTTAGACGTAATTATACTTACAAATGAAAAGAAACGTTATGCTTATGTAAACTAGATAATTCAGATCTTTTCTTACATGAAAACAAGCAGCAATTCGGCATTTTTACCTCAGATCGTTCCGGGCTGACTGACATTCATTGAATGGCGTTTGACGCGCGACAACTAGTTTTATATAACCGCTACGACCAGTGGTCTTGTACTTTTGGCAGAGGGGGACGCCTGACAATTACCACTCCATTGGTTTATTTCTCTGAGGCTGAGGTGGATGTGCGGCGTTACCAGGCTCGATAAAATCCGCAACGAGTACGTGCGAGGAAGCCTGGGCGTGCGCGACATCGCCGACAAGATGCAGGCAGGGCTTGGAACCGGTACCAAAAATACCGGTTACATACCGGTATTTATAGGTTCTTTTCATTTCGGTTCCAGAGTACCGGTAAAGAAAAAATACCGGTACTAGCAGTGAAAAATATCGGTTCTCTATAAAGGTTCCTGGCTTGAAACCGGTACCGAAGGTACCTGTTCCATATTTATGAGTTTTTTTCATTTCGGTTCCGCAGAACCGGTAAAGAACAAATACCGGAATTAGCACCGAAAACTACCGGTTCTCTATAAAGGTTCTTCCACGTGTACGCAACGTTGTCGTTTAGTGCGGTACGCATATTCGGTGCGGAACATACCTACACTACAAATGAACGCGGCGTTGCGCTGCGCGTTGCCAGCATGCCAGGCGAATCAGCGATGCGCGGTGATTCAGTTCGAATTGAACACACGGCGGAAAGTGGAAGTTCATTGTTGTGTATTTATCAACCGACTTCATGATTTCGAAGGAGGAGGTTCTCAATTGGCTACTTTCCTAAAAAAATATATTTAGTCCGTCAGTTAGATTATCAAAAAATATTACACACGTATTTTGTTATTTTGTCAATCACACAAATATTGGTGAAGATGTAGCCCGTTAAAGTTCCGCGTGACGTCACATTTCAGTACAATTTTTAGTATAATGTGACGTCACGCGGAACTTTAACGGGCTATATCTTCACCAATTTATGTTTGATTGACAAAATAATAAATACGTGTCCAATTTTTTTTGATAATCTAACTGACGGACTAAATAGAATTATATTTTTTTTACCCAGGAAAGTACCCAATTGTATAAGCACTAAAATTAAAATACAATGATATAAAATTAAATTAAAATGTCCATGCCTATGTATAATAAAGAAATGTCAACACAATTTATGCAACCCTAATAATTTGTTTATACAGGACAATGAGTAATTGTTTTAGCTTGTTTTTTTTTCTTTTTTGTATGTTCACCTTCACCCATTATTCGAAGACGGCTGGACAGATTTGGAAAATTACTTTTTTTGTTCGAAAGAGTACTTCACAGTTGGTCCCATTGTAACCAAGTTCGGATCTGATGATGTTATCCTGGAGAAATCGAGGGAGCTCTTCAACTATTATAGACACACCTATAGTGATTTAAGTATTTTTTACAGCAGCTCGAGCATTTGCTTTTGGAGAGTTGGAGGCTAAGTGAAGTCGGTTCTTTTTGTTTAAAATTATTAATTACAGATTCGAAATCCAAGTGACGCTACTCAAGAAATGCTGGCCGGAGCTGTTCGTCCTCGGGCTGGCGAAGTTTTCTGCAGCCCTGCAGCTCACGGCGCTGCTGCCGCAGATGGTGGCGCACCTGCAGGCCGTGCTGCGGGAGAGGGCCGGCGACACCGAGTGCGAGCGAGAACGCGGCGCAGAGGTGAGACTGATGTGCCGACAGATACTAGTTTTCGATACGAGTGCGAGAATTATGTCATTTTGCACGAGTACCGAGGTTACTTGACCCGAGCCGAGAGGCGAGGGACAAGACTCGGGTCGAGTGAAAATGACACTTGCGCACGTGTATCGAACAACGTTCTTTAATACAATTGCGAAAAAACTACAATGAAATAAAATTACATTTATATTCTGTCAGTGTACGAAAACCGCTTCATTCAATCGCGCGTTGTTCAAGTAATACTATTGGGTCTCGCATAATACTCATTTATTTAAAATACTGCAAATCGTGCGTAAAATCAAACTTTACGCACGATTTGCAGATCAGATTAACTTTTAACACTAGTGCATAAAATCACACTTTACGCACGTTTTGCAGCTACATAAACTTAACTTTTCGAGCAATTGTATTAAAATAACCTTTTCGAGATAATTTTGAAAAACTATATTATTATTATACATTTGAAATTAAATCCCTTTCATAAAATAATTGCCGGCGCCTACGCTTATCCTAGAGCCTAATACACAACGTTGAACAAGTTAACATTAACACAGAATAGATAATAATATTTTCTCAAACATACTCCGAAATGTATGCGTTAATGTCACGAAATGAAGACATGAAGTTGCTCATTTATGGCTCCTTGGGAGTTAGTATGAAACGTACATTATTGTCCGCTGCTCTAACTTTTTAAATTTGCTCACTAAGGTTAGACTGACAAAGGAAATATTACATACAGCCAACGACCACTCTCTCTGTAAGTATACTTGCGACATTAAAATTAAAAAAGAAAAAACAAAATCTATGGTACTAAATTTATAAGCGGTTAAACATGGTGCTCGAATAGCTTTTTCAATTGTCAAGTTTAAAAATAAAAAAGGCGGCAATTTCAACTTATTTACTTATTACTTAGTAGTTATTTTAATTATAATATTTTCTTACATTGTTTGAGAAAAGCACTATACAATCCTTGGCCGGAACAGGGATTGCAGGACTCGCTTTATCCGGCCTCGTCTACGACTCGGCCGTCTACCACAATCTCGTCCTTAAGTCCCTCTGCAGTAATGTACTATTCATACAGAATGGCCACGCTCCGCCCCGCCCCGATCGGAATGACCTCACCCCGCGGCGGTCGATTGGTAGGGAACTAGTAGGCTAATCCGTCAGGTTGGCAGCGCATCGATAAAAAGCAAAATGGCGGTGTATTGTCAAATGTCACTTTTGATTGAAGCGTGTACAGATATACCGTGCACACAAAGGCGCTCAAACGAGTTTTGAAGTATGAAGTGTCCGCCCTGTGACATTAATGTTAATTTGTGTCCATATGTTAATATAACAGGACGTAAGCACTCAATTTAGTAGATACGAATTTTAGGGCAGCATTGGACGTATTTTCGGTAACATATAGAATATGACATTATATTATATTATTGATAATACATAAACACATATATTTTACAAGTCCAACAAAAACACAATGTGTAATATAATAAGATCAAGGTATTGAATTAATTATTATTTAATGGCAAAATATTAACATTTGATAAGGATTTTTACAAATGATTGACTCCTTGTTATATAGTCTAAGAAGCCATTTATATCATTACTGAAAATTTAAATGCAAACATTTTTTTTTAAAGATCACCACAGCGGATTATTCAGACGAGCGAGTGTCCGAAGTTAGCAGCATGCTGTCTCGCTTGCAACAATACATCGGCAATATGGAGCAGCTGCGTGTGAGCGAGAGGGAGCATGCGCACTTACGAGCGCTGTGCCTGTTCTCACCAGGTTAGTATACAGGACGGATTTTTTAAATAACGGTAAGGGCAGCTTTCAAATCCTGTTATGCTACGCAAAAATGTAAGACTAGATTTACACATTTATTTTTATGAAAACATTGCCTACCATTACGAATATCATTAACTTATCATAATATTTTTTACGTCACACCTGGCCATAATGTGAGTTTTACCGCTCGCTACGCTTACGGTAAAACTCGCATTATGGCCAGGTGGGGACGTAAAATTGTGTACTCACCACGGGCAGTAAAAAAGAAAGCCCTCTATCGCATATTTACAACCCTCGCCTGCGGCTCGGGTCCCAAATACCTGCGATTTCGGGCTTTCTTTTTTTTACAGCCCTAGGTAAGTAATGTACTAATGTATTTGCGTTAGTTTTTCTCACAAAAATAGGATGTTAACCCTGGGTATAAAAAAAAAATTGTAACAAGTCTATCACTTAGACTGTAAGATTATCACAAAAAAAATTATTATTATTATTATTGTTTACTAAGCAGGCAGGCAGTTATGACAACTGATTTTGCCTGTATCCAGTGGTCATTACGATAGTTATCATTAACGAGTAGATGTATGCTTGTCTAATTTATTTTTGAACTGGTTCACGTTTTGTGCCGTAATCACGTCTTTTGGGAGTTTGTTCCAAGCCCTCACTAGTCGGTTGCTCAGAAAATGTTTGTATTGGTTACTGTGGGACCTATCTCTTTCTAGCTTTAAGCGATGACCTCTCAGACGGGTGTTGTTGTTGCGCACGAACATCTCTTGAAAATCCTTCAGGTCATAGTGTCCAGATAATATTTTGTACGTCTCTATTAAGCCTCCACGTTCTCTGCGGTGCTTTAGAGTAGTGAGCTTTAGTTCCTTCAGTATCTCTTCATATGGCTTGTTTTTAAGTTGCCTTGGCAGTTTCGTGAAACTTCGTTGGACCTTCTCCATCATCTCAATGTCTTTGGCAAACTAAGGACTCCAGGCTTGAAAAGCATACTCCAGTACGGGTCGGATGTACGTCTTATATATTTTAGCATCATATTCGGTGTCAAGGTCTTGAATGCTTTTCTAATGAGGTAAATTATGCTGCTGGGCTTCTTAACCATTGTGGTTATGTGCTCTTCCCACTTTAGATTCTCCGAGATCTTAACGCCTAGGTCGATTTGTGTTTTTACAGCCGTCAATGGAGTGCCTTCCAAGTTGTAAGTTAGGCGGGGGTTCCTATATCCTATGTGAAGTATTGTACATTTGCCAGAATTCAGATTGATTAACCATTCCTTAGACTAGCTTGCTATTGCATCTAGATCATCTTGCAGTTGGCTGTAATCTACAAGCGGGTTATACACAGCGGGTTATACATAGCAAATAACTTGGTGTCATCCGCAAAAGTACTGATACTACATTTGAGGCGTTGTGGAAGATCAACCATGAATAGTATGTAAAGCACAGGGCCTAATACTGAACCCTGTGGTACTCCACTATGTATCACACGTTGCCTTGACTTGGTCTCACCAACTCTAACTTCAAAGGTTCTATGTTGTAGAAATGCCCTTATTCATCTTAATAGTTTCCCACGGATTCCCAAGTGTTCCAATTTGTGTAGTAGCCTCTCTGTGGGAACTTTGTCAAAAGCCTTTTCATAGTCAAGGTAAATTACATCAGTAGGGTCCTTCTTGTTGAAACTTTTAGTCCAGGAAGAGAGGCAAGACACTGTGGAGCGATGCGGGCTGAAACCGTGCTGTTGGTCACCCATAACACTGTGCAGGTCAAGAAGTCCTCTTATGTGTTTAACCAGAATTTTCTCCATGGCCTTGCATGCTACACTAGTGAGGCTTATCGGCCTGTAGTTAGATGGTTCAAGCTTATTTCCCTTCTTGAATATTGGAGTCACGGTAGCTGTTTTCCATTGTTTAGGTAAAATGCCTGTGTCATATGATGTCTGCATTATCATGGCTAAGGGGCCGACCAAGGTATCACACTTTTGCAGCAGCGTAACAGGAATTTCATCAGGTCCTGGTGCAGAATCTGTTTTCATTTCTTTAATGACCTGTTTGACTCTATCTATTGTAAAGGTAGTATCTGTAATACACTCTTCAACTCTTGAGGGATGGATCTAGTTGTGGCAATTGTCCCGGAGGTTCCACTTGAAAGACATCGTCAAACTGATCCGCAAACGCATCAGCGATGTCAGGGGGACAAGTCAAGGGGGACAGTAAGTCCTTGTTTATTGCATATAACGTTTGGTGTGCTGATCTTTTATGATAGTTGCTGGCGAATGTAGGAGTAGAACCTCTTCGGGCCAGTTTTTAATAAGTCGGTTTCATATTTTATGCGGCATGCTCTAATGCGGTTAGTAAGCTTGTTATTTAGCTTCCGATAGTCCTTTTGATATTTATCCCAGCCAGTTAGAACATATTTGTCCCATAGTCCTATTTTCTGTTTTATCATGTCTCGAATCTCTTTATTGATCCACGGCTTATCACGTGTATCGGCGTTTGATTTAGCCTTTGGTACATGTAGGGTAACAGCGTTCTTCACCTCAGTAAGAAATATATTGTACTGTTCTATAACGCCATCCACTGATTCTATGCTTTGTGGTAACGTGTGTAAGATTGTCTCATTTATTCTGTCATAATCCGCTCTGTTATAGTTATATCGCAATTGTCTAGTGGTGTTAGGTGTCTTCGATTGCAACTGTATGGTAGCTTGCAAGCAGGCATGATCACTTTTGCCAATAGGAGCTTGGTGGTCAACGTTTGCAATTAGTATGGCATCATTTGTTAGAATAAGATCTAAGCAGGATGGTTGATTACCTCGGCGAAATCTTGTATCTTTATTTACCAGTTGATGGAAGTTCGTGTTCTTGAACCACTGTACAAAGTTATCCTCTCTTGGTGTCAGGTATCCAGAGTTTTCTAACGGCCGTTTGACTCCACCGTAGTTAAAATCCCCTACAGCGATGAGTAGATTAGACTCCGGAGCATCGCTCAGCCTATTGAGAAGGGTATTGTCATGATCAATTGTTGAGTCATGTCCCCTATATACGCCGCATAAGATAAATTTGCAGTTCCCAATTTCTACGTCCAAAAATAGGCATTCAGAGGTTGTATGTTTTGTATTGTGCTTAGTGATCAATTTGGCTTTCATTTTAATATCTAATTTGTTCGCAGCATATATTGCTACTCCACCACTTCGTTTTTCAGTCCGGTCATCTCTATACAAGTCATAGCCTGGTATTTTTACTATCGAGTCGGGAATATTTGGTTTGAGCCATGTTTCAGTAATAACAATCAGGGATGGTTTCAGGGTACCAGTAGATCGAGCTTGCTATCAGTAGCTTGCTACCCTAGCTATCAGTAGATCGAGCTTGGATGTGACGGATTGGATATTGGTGTAGAAAATAGTCATAATAATAATAGGGGGTAAAGGTAGTCCAACTGCGATGGTCTTATTATTGGTGGCCGCAGTTGGAGCGTTCTGGCTATTTCTGGTGTGAGTTATTGGTTTTTTGCCGGTCTGTCGGCCAGCCGGTCGTTCTCTACGATTGTTGGATGGCCCCGGATATACTTGATCGTGATCCCTGTTTCACCTTCGCTTATACGCTTATTTAGCTCTTCTCTTAAGAGGCCTTATTCCCAAAATGCGCGTAATTTGCGAAATGCATCATTTTCTTCGGAGGTTATAGCGAAAATGCTTTGTGTTTTTAAATTAACTTTTAATGCATATAATAGTCCGTTCCTTTATCTAGACGGCCATGGGAAAAAAATATTACATTTTTGAGAAAAAAACCTGAAAAACATGGCTTCTCTTGGCAGGCCTCTTCAGAGTTTGCAGTTAGACGTCTGGTTTTTTTTCAGATTACTCAAATAAAGGGAACCTTTCTCATAAAATTTGAATACAATTCAATTCAGTATATCATGTTCAAGACGGCCATGGTAAGAAAAATTGAAGATTCATCTTGGATAATAGACAAAATACCTTCTGAATATTGCAATTTTTTTGATGAAAACAGGTTTACATTTAATTTTTTTCACGGAAGTCCTATAAATATTCTGCCCTAAAGATATTAATATATTAAAGTTCAGCTATAGATCTACCACGAAAAAAAAAATCATTACTGTAACGCAAAATTTAAATAAAGTGTAATTTTTTGAAGATGACTCTAAATCGGTTAAAAACTTGACAAAACACATCGCGCCGTCGCCTCTAGCTCAGTATGGAACGAGAGCTCACAGACGACGGACCTGTGCTAAATCGTCCTACGCGCATTACGTAAGTTTGCCAGCTAGATACACCAAGAGGCCACTAAAACGGGTAACGTTGTATGAAATCCCCAACACGTAGTGACCGGTTTCCATTGCCCTATAGTTGCGAGAAGTGCGATTGAATTATAAAGATCCTTGAAATAAAAGATTGTTACTTTACTTTAATATTATTATAGTATATAACTTACCAAGGACTGTAAAAGAAAGAAAGCCCGAAATCGCAGGTATTTGTGGCCCGAGCCGCAGGCGAGGGTTGTAAATATGCGATAGAGGGCTTTCTTTTTTACTGCCCGTGGTGAGTACACAATTAGCGTAGCGTGCGGTAAAACTCACATTATGGCCAGGTGTGACGTAAAATGATTTTTTATTTGAAAACTAGACAATTTTGTCAATATCGTCATGGTAGTCATTTTCGACTAACTCAGGATGTGCAGAATTTAAAAATAATGGTTATTTTAAAAACAAAGATGGCGGTCATACACTTTATGGAAAAATCGTTATGGTAGTAATTTCCAATTAATTCAGGGGTGTAGATTTCGGAAAAAAGGACGGTTTTAAAATCAATGATGGCGGAAACGGAAAATTCTGTCAAAATCGTCATGGTAGTCATTTCCGACTAATTTGGGTAAGCAGATATCGAAAATAATGTCTATTTTGAAATCCAAGATGGCGGTCATACACTTTTTTTGTAAAAATCGTTATGGTAGTCATTTCCGATTAATTCAGGGGTGTAGATTTCGAAAATAAGGTCCGTTTTAAAATCAAAGATGGCGGAAACGGAAAATTCTGTCAAAATCGTCATGGTAGTCATTTCCGACTAATTCGGGTAAGTAAATAACAAAAATAATGTCTATTTTGAAATCCAAGATGGCGGTCAAACACTTTTTTTGTAAAAATCGTTATGGTAGTCATTTTCGATTAATTCAGGGGTGTAGATTTCGAAAATGAGGACCGTTTTAAAATCAAAGATGGCGGAAACAGAAAATTCTGTCAAAATCGTCATGATAGTCATTTCCGACTAATTCGGGTAAGCAGATATCGAAAATAATGTCTATTTTGAAATCCAAATGGCGGTCATACACCTTTTTGGTAAAATCCGTTAAATTTGTCACGGTAGCCATTTTCGACTAATTTGGGTGTGCAGATTTCGAAAATATTGTCTATTTTGAAATCCAAGATGGCGGTTATACACTTTTTTGGTAAAAATCGTTAAATCGAAAATAAAGACCGTTTTAAAATACAAGATGGCGGAAATGGAAAATTTTGTCAAAATCGTCATGGTAGTCGTCTTCGACTAATTCGGGGGTGTAGATTTCAAAAATGATGTCTATTTTGAAATCGAAGATGGCGGTCATACACTTTTTTGTAAAAATCGTTATGGTAGTCATTTTCGATTAATTCAGGGGTGTAGATTTCGAAATTAAGGTCCGTTTTAAAATCAAAGATGGCGGAAACGGAAAATTCTGTCAAAATCGTCATGGTACTCATTTCCGACTAATTCGGGTAAGCAGATATCGAAACTAATGTCCATTTTGAAATCCAAGATGGCGGTCAAACACTTTTTTGGTAAAAATCGTTATGGTAGTCATTTTCGGTTAATTTAGGGGTGTAGATTTCGAAAATAAGGTCCGTTTTAAAATCGAAGATGGCGGAAACGGAAAATTCTGTCAAAATCGTCATGGTAGTCATTTCCGACTAATTCGGGTAAGCAGATATCGAAAATAATGTCTATTTTGAAATCCAAATGGCGGTCATACACTTTTTTGGTAAAATCCGTTAAATTTGTCACGGTAGCCATTTTCGACTAATTTGGGTGTGCAGATTTCGAAAATATTGTCTATTTTGAAATCCAAGATGGCGTTTATACACTTTTTTGGTAAAAATCGTTAAATCGAAAATAAAGACCGTTTTAAAATACATGATGGCGGAAATGGAAAATTTAGTCAAAATCGTCATGGTAGTCGTCTTCGACTAATTCGGGGGTGTCGATTTCGAAAATGATGTCTATTTTGAAATCGAAGATGGCGGTCATACACTTTTTTGTAAAAATCGTTATGGTAGTCATTTTCGATTAATTCAGGGGTGTAGATTTCGAAAATAAGGTCCGTTTTAAAATCAAAGATGGCGGAAACGGAAAATTCTGCAAAATCGTCGTGGTAGTCATTTCCGACTAATTCGGGTAAGCAGATATCGAAAATAATGTCGATTTTGAAATCCAAGATGGCGGTCAAACACTTTTTTGGTAAAAATCGTTATGGTAGTCATTTTCGGTTAATTTAGGGGTGTAGATTTCGAAACTAAGGTCCGTTTTAAAATCGAAGATGGCGGAAAAGGAAAATTCTGTCAAAATTGTCATGGTAGTCATTTCCGACTAATTCGGGTAAGCAGATATCGAAAATAATGTCTATTCTGAAATCCAAGATGGCGGTCATACACTTTTTTGTAAAAATCGTTATGGTAGTCATTTTCGATTAATTCAGGTGTGTAGATTTCGAAAATAAGGACCGTTTTAAAATCAAAGATGGCGGAAACGGAAAATTCTGTCAAAATCGTCATGGTAGTCGTCTTCGACTAATTCGGGGGTGTAGATTTCGAAAATGATGTCTATTTTGAAATCGAAGATGGCGGTCATACACTTTTTTGTAAAAATCGTTATGGTAGTCATTTTCGATTAATGCAGGGGTGTAGATTTCGCAAATAAGGACCGTTTTAAAATAAAAGATGGCGGAAACGGAAAATTCTGTCAAAATCGTCATGGTAGTCATTTCCGACTAATTTGGGTAAGCAGATATCGATGTCTATTTTTAAATCGAAGATGGCGGGTCATACACTTTTTTGTAAAAATCGTTATGGTAGTCATTTTCGATTAATTCAGGGGTGTAGATTTCGAAAATAAGGTCCGTTTTAAAATCAAAGATGGCGGAAACGGAAAATTCTGTCAAAATCGTCATGGTAGTCATTTCCGACTAATTCGGGTAAGCAGATATCGAAAGTAATGTCTATTTTGAAATCCAAGATGGCGGTCAAACACTTTTTTGGTAAAAATCGTTATGGTAGTCATTTCCGATTAATTCAGGGGTGTAGATTTCGAAAATAAGGTCCGTTTTAAAATCAAAGATGGCGGAAACGGAAAATTCTGTCAAAATCGTCATGGTAGTCATTTCCGACTAATTCGGGTAAGTAAATAACAAAAATAATGTCTATTTTGAAATCCAAGATGGCGGTCAAACACTTTTTTTGTAAAAATCGTTATGGTAGTCATTTTCGATTAATTCAGGGGTGTAGATTTCGAAAATGAGGACCGTTTTAAAATCAAAGATGGCGGAAACAGAAAATTCTGTCAAAATCGTCATGATAGTCATTTCCGACTAATTCGGGTAAGCAGATATCGAAAATAATGTCTATTTTGAAATCCAAATGGCGGTCATACACCTTTTTGGTAAAATCCGTTAAATTTGTCACGGTAGCCATTTTCGACTAATTTGGGTGTGCAGATTTCGAAAATATTGTCTATTTTGAAATCCAAGATGGCGGTTATACACTTTTTTGGTAAAAATCGTTAAATCGAAAATAAAGACCGTTTTAAAATACAAGATGGCGGAAATGGAAAATTTTGTCAAAATCGTCATGGTAGTCGTCTTCGACTAATTCGGGGGTGTAGATTTCAAAAATGATGTCTATTTTGAAATCGAAGATGGCGGTCATACACTTTTTTGTAAAAATCGTTATGGTAGTCATTTTCGATTAATTCAGGGGTGTAGATTTCGAAATTAAGGTCCGTTTTAAAATCAAAGATGGCGGAAACGGAAAATTCTGTCAAAATCGTCATGGTACTCATTTCCGACTAATTCGGGTAAGCAGATATCGAAACTAATGTCCATTTTGAAATCCAAGATGGCGGTCAAACACTTTTTTGGTAAAAATCGTTATGGTAGTCATTTTCGGTTAATTTAGGGGTGTAGATTTCGAAAATAAGGTCCGTTTTAAAATCGAAGATGGCGGAAACGGAAAATTCTGTCAAAATCGTCATGGTAGTCATTTCCGACTAATTCGGGTAAGCAGATATCGAAAATAATGTCTATTTTGAAATCCAAATGGCGGTCATACACTTTTTTGGTAAAATCCGTTAAATTTGTCACGGTAGCCATTTTCGACTAATTTGGGTGTGCAGATTTCGAAAATATTGTCTATTTTGAAATCCAAGATGGCGGTTATACACTTTTTTGGTAAAAATCGTTAAATCGAAAATAAAGACCGTTTTAAAATACATGATGGCGGAAATGGAAAATTTAGTCAAAATCGTCATGGTAGTCGTCTTCGACTAATTCGGGGGTGTCGATTTCGAAAATGATGTCTATTTTGAAATCGAAGATGGCGGTCATACACTTTTTTGTAAAAATCGTTATGGTAGTCATTTTCGATTAATTCAGGGGTGTAGATTTCGAAAATAAGGTCCGTTTTAAAATCAAAGATGGCGGAAACGGAAAATTCTGCAAAATCGTCGTGGTAGTCATTTCCGACTAATTCGGGTAAGCAGATATCGAAAATAATGTCGATTTTGAAATCCAAGATGGCGGTCAAACACTTTTTTGGTAAAAATCGTTATGGTAGTCATTTTCGGTTAATTTAGGGGTGTAGATTTCGAAACTAAGGTCCGTTTTAAAATCGAAGATGGCGGAAAAGGAAAATTCTGTCAAAATTGTCATGGTAGTCATTTCCGACTAATTCGGGTAAGCAGATATCGAAAATAATGTCTATTCTGAAATCCAAGATGGCGGTCATACACTTTTTTGTAAAAATCGTTATGGTAGTCATTTTCGATTAATTCAGGTGTGTAGATTTCGAAAATAAGGACCGTTTTAAAATCAAAGATGGCGGAAACGGAAAATTCTGTCAAAATCGTCATGGTAGTCGTCTTCGACTAATTCGGGGGTGTAGATTTCGAAAATGATGTCTATTTTGAAATCGAAGATGGCGGTCATACACTTTTTTGTAAAAATCGTTATGGTAGTCATTTTCGATTAATGCAGGGGTGTAGATTTCGCAAATAAGGACCGTTTTAAAATAAAAGATGGCGGAAACGGAAAATTCTGTAAAATCGTCATGGTAGTCATTTCCGACTAATTTGGGTAAGCAGATATCGATGTCTATTTTTAAATCGAAGATGGCGGTCATACACTTTTTTGTAAAAATCGTTATGGTAGTCATTTTCGATTAATTCAGGGGTGTAGATTTCGAAAATAAGGTCCGTTTTAAAATCAAAGATGGCGGAAACGGAAAATTCTGTCAAAATCGTCATGGTAGTCATTTCCGACTAATTCGGGTAAGCAGATATCGAAAGTAATGTCTATTTTGAAATCCAAGATGGCGGTCAAACACTTTTTTGGTAAAAATCGTTATGGTAGTCATTTTCGGTTAATTTAGGGGTGTAGATTTCGAAAATAAGGTCCGTTTTAAAATCAAAGATGGCGGAAACGGAAAATTCTGTCAAAATCGTCATGGTAGTCGTCTTCGACTAATTCGGGGGTGTAGATTTCGAAAATGATGTCTATTTTGAATTCGAAGATGGCGGTCATACACTTTTTTGTAAAAATCGTTATGGTAGTCATTTTCGATTAATTCAGGGGTGTAGATTTCGAAAATAAGGTCCGTTTTAAAATCAAAGATGGCGGAAACGGAAAATTCTGTCAAAATCGTCATGGTAGTCATTTCCGACTAATTCGGGTAAGCAGATATCGAAAATAGTGTCGATTTTGAAATCCAAGATGGCAGCCAAACACTTTTTTGGTAAAAATCGTTATGGTAGTCATTTTCGGTTAATTTAGGGGTGTAGATTTCGAAAATAAGGTCCGTTTTAAAATCGAAGATGGCGGAAACGGAAAATTCTGTCAAAATCGTCATGGTAGTCGTCTTCGACTAATTCGGGGGTGTAGATTTCGAAAATGATGTCTATTTTGAAATCGAAGATGGCGGTCATACACTTTTTTGTAAAAATCGTTATGGTAGTCATTTTCGATTAATGCAGGGGTGTAGATTTCGCAAATAAGGACCGTTTTAAAATAAAAGATTGCGGAAACGGAAAATTCTGTCAAAATCGTCATGGTAGTCATTTCCGACTAATTTGGGTAAGCAGATATCGAAAATAATGTCTATTTTGAAATCGAAATGTTGGTTATACACTTTTTTTGTAAAAATCGTTAAATTTGTCATGGTAGTCATTTTCGAATAATTAGGGTGTGCAGATTTCGAAAATAATGTCTATTTAGAAATCCAAGATGGCGGTCAAACACTTTATGGTAAAAATCGTTATGGTAGTCATATCCGATTAGTTCAGGGGTGTAGATTTCGGAAAAAGGACGGTTTGAAAATCAAAGATGGCGGAAACGGAAAATTTTCGTCATAATCGTCATGGTAGTCATTTCCGACTAATTCGGGTGTGCAGATTTCGAAACTAATGTCTATTTAGAAATCCAAGATGGCGGTCAAACACTTTTTTGGTAAAAATCGTTATGGTAGTCATTTTCGATTAATTCAGGGGTGTAGATTTCGAAAATAAGGTCCGTTTTAATTTCAAAGATGGCGGAAACGGAAAATTCTGTCAAAATCGTCATGGTAGTCATTTCCGACTAATTAGGGTGTGCAGATTTCGAAAATAATGTCTATTTAGACATCCAAGATGGCGGTCAAACACTTTTTTTGTAAAAATCGTTATGGTAGACATTTCTGATTAATTCAGGGGTGTAGATTTCGCAAATAAGGACCGTTTTAAAATCAAAGATGGCGGAAACGGAAAATTTTGTCAGAATCGTCATGGTAGTCATTTCCGACTACTAATTCGGGTAAGCAGATATCGAAAATAATGTCTATTTTGAAATCCAAGATGGCGGTCATACACTTTTTTTGTAAAAATCGTTATGGTAGTCATTGTCGATTAATTCAGGGGTGTAGATTTCGAAAATAAGGACCGTTTTAAAATCAAAGATGGCGGAAACGGAAAATTCTGTCAAAATCGTCATTGTAGTCATTTCCGACTAATTAGGGTGTGCAGATTTCGAAAATAATGTCTTATTTTGAAATCCAAATGGTGGTCGTACACTTTTTTTGTAAAAATCGTTCAATTTGTCGTTATGGTAGTCATTTTCGATTCAATCGGGGATACAAAACAGTATATGGCAGCAGTCTTGAATTATAAAACAGAATTTGTTTTTGAAATCGACATATCTGAATACCAACGATTTTTATAAATTAATGACCATTTCTGCCATCTTGGATTTTGAAACGGACTTTATTTTTGAAATCTACACGCCTGAATTAATCGAAAATGGCTAAAATAACAAGTAAAGTGTGTGATCGCCATCTTGGCTTTCAAAATAGACATTATTTTCGACAATTACCGAAATAGTCGAAAACGACTTCCATGACGAATTTATAATTTTTCATTTCCGCCATCTTTGATTTTAAAACGGTCCTTATTTTGGAAATCTACACACTTGAATTAATCGGAAATGACTACCATATGGATTTTCACCAAAAAGTGTTTGATCGCCATCTTGGATTTTAAAGCAGACATTATTTTCAAAATCTGCACACCCAAATTAGTCAAAGACGACAACCATGACGATTTTGACAAAATTTTCAGTTCCCCCATCTTTGAGTTTAAAACGGTCCTTATTTTCGAATTATTCATCCCAGAATTGATTAGAAATGACGTCCATTACGATTTTCAAGTAAAAAGTGTATGGCCGCCATCTTGGATTTCAAAATAGACATTATTTTCGAAATCTGCACACCCAAATTAGTCAAAAATGACTACCATGACGATTTTCACAAAATTTACCATTTCTGCCATCTTGAATTTTAAAACGGTCTTTATTTTTGAAATGTACATCCCTGCAGTAGTCTAAAATGACTACTGTAACGATTTTTACCAAAAAGGTGTATGACCGCCATCTTGGATTTCAAAATAGACATTATTTTATCGAAAATAATGATATCGATCTGCTTACCCGAATTAGTCAAAAATGACTACCATGACGATTTTGACAGAATTTTCCGTTTCCGCCATCTTTGATTTTAAAACGGTCCTCATTTTATAAATCTACACACGTAAATTAGTAAAAATGACTACCATGACGATTTTTACAATAATTGTCCTTTAACACCCATATTGGATCTCAAATCGGTCCTTATATCGAAATCTACACCCCTGAATTAATTGAAAACGACTAACATGATGATTTTTACTAAAAAAGTGTATGACCGCGGTCTTGGATTTCAAAATAGACATCATTTTAGAAATCAGCACACCCTAATTAGTCGAAAATGACTACCATGACGATTTTGACAAAATTTACTATTTCTGCCATCTTGTATTTTAAAACGGTCTTTTTTTTTGAAATATATATCCCTGCAGTAGTCGAAAATGACTACTGTAACGATTTTTACAAAAAAAGTGTATGACCGCCATCTTCGATTTCAAAATAGACATTATTTTCGATATCTGCTTACCCGAATTAGTCGGAAATGACTACCATGACGATTTTGACAGAATTTTCCATTTCCGCCATCTTCGATTTTAAAAAGGACCTTATTTTCGAAATCTGCACCCCTAAATTAACCGAAAATGACTACCATAACGATTTTTACCAAAAAAGTGTTTGACCGCCATCTTGGATTTCAAAATAGACATTATTTTCGATATCTGCTTACCCGAATTAGTCGGAAATGACTACCATGACGATTTTGACAGAATTTTCCGTTTCCGCTATCTTTGATTTTAAAACGCACCTTATTTTCGAAATCTACACCCCTGAATTAATCGAAAATGACTACCATAACGATTTTTACCAAAAAAGTGTCTGACCGCCATCTTGGATTTCTAAATAGACATTAGTTTCGAAATCTGCACACCCGAATTAGTCGGAAATGACTACCATGACGATAATGACCAAAATTTTCCGTTTCCGCCATGTTTGATTTTCAAACCGTCCTTTTTTCCGAAATCTACACCCCTGAATTAATCGGATATGACTACCATAACTATTTTTACCATAAAGTGTTTGACCGCCATCTTGGATTTCTAAATAGACATTATTTTCGAAATCTGCACACCCTAATTAGTCGAAAATGACTACCATGACAAATTTAACGATTTTTACAAAAAAAGTGTATAACCAACATTTCGATTTCGAAATAGACATTATTTTCGATATCTGCTTACCCAAATTAGTCGGAATGACTACCATGACGATTTTGACAGAATTTTCCGTTTCCGCCATCTTTTATTTTAAAACGGCCTTATTTGCGAAATCTACACCCCTGCATTAATCGAAAATGACTACCATAACGATTTTTACAAAAAAGTGTATGACCGCCATCTTCGATTTCAAAATAGACATCATTTTCGAGATCTACACCCCCGAATTAGTCGAAGACGACTACCATGACGATTTTGACAGAATTTTCCGTTTCCGCCATCTTTGATTTTAAAACGGTCCTTGTTTTCGAAATCTACACACCTTAATTAATCGAAAATGACTACCATAACTATTTTTACCATAAAGTGTTTGACCGCCATCTTGGATTTCTAAATAGACATTATTTTCGAAATCTGCACACCCTAATTAGTCGAAAATGACTACCATGACAAATTTAACGATTTTTACAAAAAAAGTGTATAACCAACATTTCGATTTCGAAATAGACATTATTTTCGATATCTGCTTACCCAAATTAGTCGGAATGACTACCATGACGATTTTGACAGAATTTTCCGTTTCCGCCATCTTTTATTTTAAAACGGCCTTATTTGCGAAATCTACACCCCTGCATTAATCGAAAATGACTACCATAACGATTTTTACAAAAAAGTGTATGACCGCCATCTTCGATTTCAAAATAGACATCATTTTCGAGATCTACACCCCCGAATTAGTCGAAGACGACTACCATGACGATTTTGACAGAATTTTCCGTTTCCGCCATCTTTGATTTTAAAACGGTCCTTGTTTTCGAAATCTACACACCTTAATTAATCGAAAATGACTACCATAACGATTTTTACAAAAAAGTGTATGACCGCCATCTTGGATTTCAAAATAGACATTATTTTCGATATCTGCTTACCCGAATTAGTCGGAAATGACTACCATGACGATTTTGACAGAATTTTCCGTTTCCGCCATCTTCGATTTTAAAACGGACCTTATTTTCGAAATCTACACCCCTAAATTAACCGAAAATGACTACCATAACGTTTTTTACCAAAAAAGTGTTTGACCGCCATCTTGGATTTCAAAATAGACATTATTTTCGATATCTGCTTACACGAATTAGTCGGAAATGACTACCATGACGATTTTGACAAAATTTTCCGTTTCCGCCATCTTTGATTTTAAAACGGTCCTTATTTTCGAAATCTAGTCCCCTGAATTAATCGAAAATGACTACCATAACGATTTTTACAAAAAAGTGTATGACCGCCATCTTGGATTTCGAAATAGACATTATTTTCGATATTTGCTTACCCGAATTAGTCAGAAATGACTACCATGACGATTTTGACAGAATTTTCCGTTTCCGCCATCTTCGATTTTAAAAAGGACCTTATTTTCGAAATCTACACCCCTGAATTAATCGAAAATGACTACCATAACGATTTTTACAAAAAAAGTGTATGACCGCCATCTTGGATTTCAAAATAGACATTATTTTCGATATTTGCTTACCCGAATTAGTCGGAAATGACTACCATGACGATTTTAACAGAATTTTCCGTTTCCGCCATCTTTGATTTTAAAACGGACCTTATTTTCGAAATCTACACCTCTGAATTAATCGGAAATGACTACCATGACGATTTTTACAAAAAAAGTGTATGACCGCCATCTTGGATTTCAAAATAGACATTATTTTCGATATCTGCTTACCCGAATTAGTCGGAAATGACTACCATGACGATTTTGACAGAATTTTCCGTTTCCGCCATCATTGATTTTAAAACCGTCCTTTTTTCCGAAATCTACACCCCTGAATTAATCGGAAATTACTACCATAACGATTTTTACCATAAAGTGTATGACCGCCATCTTTGTTTTTAAAATAACCATTATTTTTAAATTCTGCACATCCTGAGTTAGTCGAAAATGACTACCATGACGATGATCATTTTCGTAATCTACACACCCGAAGTAGTCGAAATTTGCAACCATGACCATTTTTACAAAAAAAAAATTTCAGCCATATTGGAATAAAAAAAAGGGGACAAGTGCGAGTTGAACTCGCGTGAAGAGGGTTCCGTACGATGTTACCTATCATGTTTTTTTAAATCTGACCCAAATTTGTTTGTGGTAACTAAAAAAAGTATGAATGGTCCCTGATTGGAGAGGGATATTACTAAATATATTATCTATTGTTGAATTTTGTCTTGTTGTATATTCTTGAATACGCGGAGTAAGACCGAGTGACAGAAGGAGATCAAAAACCTTCGATTTTTAATTTTCTTTCTTTAAATTATTAATCGAATATGAAAAACAAACAACCCCTGAAGAAAATTATAAGACTTATTGTTTAAAAAACCAATTGCTTAAACAATCATTTTATTACAATATTTTGTAATCTATTTATCAAAGATCGAGACATTTGTATAGCAATAGATTAATTATACCTCGAATTTTTGACGCTATAAAGCAATGAGAATGTTAAATTTTAATCGAGTGTAATCGAAATATGTTTTCTTTTCAAACTGTGAAAATTTTGTATTTGATAAGATTACCGACCAATGAAAATATATATAATGTAGAGATGAATTTTTTAATATATTTTAATCACTTTGATCGGACTGACTAGTGGAGGGCACGACCTTGGGGAAACCTATTGAGATGAAAATGTGCGTAAAGGTAGTATTCCAGGTGGGTATATTACCTGTATAATATTACCGTTTAATGTCCAGTAACAGCGGAGATGAACGCACTCAAAGATTACCCAGTACCCAATTTATATATAAGTTAAGTTCAAGTTTTACCGAGCGTCTTGTGGCGAACATGTTACGTCGCTAGACTTCTACTCCCGGGTACGCAGGTTCGAGTCCCATGGGTAAACTTTTATTTTATTTTATTTATATTTTCTTTCATTGATTATAAAAATAAAATGACTGTTTCTTAGTTATTCTTTATTATTAATTTTTTCCCTTTTATTTTTCGTAAATTTCAATTTATTTATGATCTGCGGTGAAAATTAGAGGTAAGTAGAAAATGAAATATAATCTCCTATACGAAATATTTTCAATTTATATTTTATAATGATTATTATTCGGAAGCATGTACCATTTGATCATGATTTATAATTAAATAATATTTTTCAATAAATTAAAAAAAATTCGTATAACACATTACATTTTATTTTTCACCTACCTATAATTTTAACCGCAAATAATAGATGAATTAAAATTTACGAATAATTGAAGGAAAAAATTAATAATAAAAAATAAAAAAGAATCAGTCATATTCTTATAATTAAACGAAAAAAAATATGAATAACTTAAAAAAAAAAAGTTTAACTATGGGACTCGAATACTACTTCTATGCACATTTTCATCCTGATCGGTTTTCCCATAAATTCTACATTTAAATTTTTAATTTTTCTAAACGATTCATACTATAACACTTTTATGTCTTCATTGATTTGTTTACAACTATATTATTGAAACAAGACACTAGCGCAAAAATCTGTCTCAAGTAGAGCAACGTGAAGGTCATGTCTCACAATGCCGTAGTAAGGGCCCGCGCCTTACTAAGCATTTATTTGTCATACCGCGGGCGGAATTAAATTGAAAAAAATTGATTAATATCTCCTAAAATATTGGTCGTAGAATGCTCATTGTGGGCTTATTTTTTTCATTAAATATTCATCTACAAACCGATTCAACAAAACTTAACATTGGAGTTAAAAAATATGTTCTCCCACACATTCCACCTGCAAATGTAAGTTGGTACGCACAATATTGAGTGATTTACCATGTTATTTTAATATCATGGACTTCTTATAGGTTTTCCTATAATCTATAAGGAGAAAACTAATTTCTGTATTTTTTTCAAAATTTTAGGTTCAGTAGTTTCGGAGATAAGGGGGGGGGGAATGGTCAATTTTCGTCTATTTTCTTGAATAACTTGGAAACTATTTATTTTAAAATTACAAAAAAATACATTTAAGATCTTCTCAACAAGACCTTTCATTTGATATGCCACACGATGCAGTTTTCAGAAATTTTTTTTTTAATTTTCCCCTTCCCCCCCAAAAATGACCCCCCATATACAGATTTCATCTGCTCACGTCACACCTCTGTGTTTGGGTCACAGGAATTGATATGTGTACCAAATTTCAACTTAATCGGTCTAATAGATTCGGAGATAATTGACTGTAAGCGACGGACGGACAGACACACGAGTGATCCTATAAGGGTTCCGTTTTTGTATTCAGACGTACGGAACCCTAAAAATACCACCTATGTATGTAGAAGTAATAAAATATTTCCTATCGAATAAAGGCATATTGAAGGAGGGTAAAAAATGAAACATAAGTGTAAAACAGTCTATACAATACTAAATAAACCTAATTTTCGAAATTCGAAATTTATTATACTTTTAGTTCGAAAAGTATCCCCAACAGTCCCTACTACATACTTTAATTAGTAGTATCTTCCATATAAAAGAAAATAAATAGCCTGTGTGTAACTTATGCGTAAAAAGAATTTTACGTCACACCTGGCCATAATGTGAGTATTACCGCACGCAACGCGTACGGTAAAACTCGCATTATGGCCAGGTGGAGACGTAAAATTGTGTACTCACCACGGGCAGTAAAAAAGAAAGCCCTCTATCGCATATTTACAACCCTCGCCTGCGGCTCGGGTCACAAATACTTGCGATTTCGGGCTTTCTTTCTTTTACAGTCCTTGGTACGTAATGTACTATTACTTGTAATTGAAGTTGAAAACGATCAAGATCGTTCGATCGTCGATCATTGCCAGCGGTCGCGTACTGAGCGCTACCGCCATCTATCGAGTAAGATTTCATGAAATTGAGGAACGTTCATGGGAATAAGGCCTCTTAAATACTGAAGGTATTCTCTTTGCATTGGAGTAAGGTCAGCTTTCACAGACGTTGGCTTTGCTAGCTTCTTTTTGTTTCTGAGAACTTCGAGCGCATCGGTCTTGCTGCGTAAAATGACCATACATCGTTATCGCGGGAGCAAAAACAAATGGGTTGAAGAATATATATAACAGAATGTCCGTTTAATATAAACAGGTTATTATGCCTACAAGTCTTAGCCTCTAAAAAGTTCTTCATATCTAGCACAATGTTTTTGCTAGAAATTATTAATCAAACTCGTTTTGCTCCTTTTCTACGTTCGTTAAAGTGCGTCTTTTTGAGTGGAAATTTCGTTTAATAGAAAGTTTATTTATTATGAAAATTACGAGTACCTAGCGTTGATTTTTGAGGGAAAAAACTCTTCGTGTGTCTAAAATAATTCTTTATCTACACGTCCAGACAAATCGATCATGAATGAAAAATGTTTTAAATAACAGGTGAAAGAGGTTGTCGTTAGGATTGTGTGGCTAATCTTTTTAGTATGTACAGTCGAGGTCAAAAATACCTTTACAGTTGAGTGTTACAAAAATACCTTTACATTTAAATATGTTTACACATTGCATGACAAAAACATGCTTACAACTCACATGACAGATTCTGCTTTTCAGTTAATGCTCCAAATTTCAGTTTAAAATCTGTCTTCCATAAAAACATTTACAAAAATTGTGTCATAACAGATTTACATTGCATGTTACAGAATAAGATTTACTGCCAATGTGCCGTAAATACGTTTACATTTTCAGTGACATTAGAAACTTTACGATCAAGCTTACTTTTCGATTACGTACACCTATTGTTACATAAATATCTTTACAGATTTGATTAGCCCGTTTTTAATTTTAATAATGACATGATGTCGTCATAAATATAAATCTCGGCTTTATAAAGAGAGCTTCATTATTTATTAACGCTAACTAAACTTTACTAACTTTCGGCATTATTATTTATTGTTTATTAAGGGAGTTAAAAATAGTACTATTTTTTTTATCTGTATTTGTTTGGTTTAGTGTTTTTACATACATTATATAGTATGTCGACAAGAAATCCTTAGTAGTAATTGGACGGTTTCTTTATATCATATTCTAACACGTCTCAAATTATGTACGAGTTCATTTTAACCCTTTGAACGCCAAAGACCCATAAAGTGGTCATGAGATGTCGTGCCTATCATGCTATTGACCCCCTAAAGTGGTCCGGACTAAGATGTATTGCGATCATGCTAAAAAAACAATATAAAAGCATTCTCGTTTATTTTTATTGGTGCTTGTGTTGCATTAAATTTATGGTGGTTAAATTTGTGTTGCATTGAATGAACCATTTTGCACGTCAGTCCGTTTCTATTTGGGATTGTAGGAATAATAAATTCTGTGACAAAAAATATTTCTGAGTGCTGAAATTCCTGACTCAGTGATGTTACTTCGTAAAACACCCGAGTGGAGTTCTTGTATATTCGGCGGGTGTCCAAACACTGAAATTTATGATGTTCCTATACTTATGAAGGCAAAAATCTTAATGAAGTTTCATTTATATATTTCTCCAGCAACTAGAGCGTGCTTATTTCATTTGGGAAAGCCTATTGATGCTTGGGATCAAACAGCTGAGGCCGAAGAAAATCTCATCGATTTTAACGCTGACCATACGAACGACATCACTACATAGTATAAAACAAAGTCGCTTTCCGCTGTTTGTCCCTATGTATGCTTAGATCTTTAAAACTAAACAACGGATTTTGATGCGGTTGCGGATTTTTTAAATAGATAGAGTGATTCAAGAGAAAGGTTTATATGTATAATACATGCATAATATAGTAGAGAAACACTGATGATTTTAGAGGTTTAAATAAATAAATAAATATTATAGGATAATCTTACACAAATCGACCTAGGCCCACGCGGTAAGCTCAATAAGGCTTGTGTTATGGGTACTAGACGACGATTTATACGAGTATAATAGATAAATATGGATAAATACTTAAATACACAGAAAACATCCATAACTCAGGAACAAATATCTGTGATAAACACACAAATAAATGCTCTGACCAGGATTCGAACCCGGGACCTCCTGGTTCGTAGGCAGTGTCACTACCGACTAGGCTAGGAGGCCGTTAAAAGGTTTCTAATGTGATGTCGTAAATAAACCCATTTTTTGCGCTTACATTGCAAACGCTGGCTGAGTCCTAAGAGATAGATCAAAATAATGTACCACAGTATTGTACACCTTAAAAAGGTCCACAAAAAAGTTCGCGATGGTATATATCTATCACTTAGGGATAACCCACAATAACCATTTTTTATCCCGTGCGAAGCCGGGGCGAGTCGCTAGTAGTTAATATATTTATGGCCTGTTTCACAATCTCCAGTTAAAGCATATCTGCCAGATAAATGTTTGCTGTCCTTTTCTTTTATATGCCTGGATAAAGGTAAAGGATAGCAATAATTTTAACTGACAGATAAGTTTATCTGGAGATTGTGAAACAGGTCCTTAGAATTCTTAATTTAAATTCTTAAGAACGTTCTTAATTTCACTACATCGGCTATTGTGAATTAAATAGAAAATTGGTAATTATTCAAATTAAGAACGGGCCCATCAAATCTGGAAACATATTTACGGCACATTAACAGGAAATCTAATTCTGTAACATGCAATGTAAACCTATTATGTCACAATTTGTGACATAATAGGTTAAAGATGAATCTGTCATGTGTGTTGTAAGCATGTTTTTGTCATGTAATGTGTAAACTTATTTAAATGTAAAGGTATTTTTGTAACACTCAACTGTAAAGGTATTTTTGACCTCGACTGTACTATAATCAAGTCGAGTACGAAGGTTAGATATTAGTAAAAACATCGATAAATTTTGAACTTGTAGGTACAAACGTCTTGATACTACTGTCACTTCTGTTATATCTTATTTGTCATAATCTTTGACTACTGTCAAATCGTTTTTGCTCCCGCGATAACGACGTATTTTTCTTCAGTGGGCGCGGCGACGTGCGGCTGCCAGACTTAGCACCCAGACGAAACGCTTTAATTGGGTACTTTCCTGGGTAAAAAAAATATAATTCTATAAATATAATATTTTAGTCCGTCAGTTAGATTATCAAAAAATATTGGACACGTATTTTTTAATTTTGTCAATCAAACAAAACTTGGTGGAGATATAGCCCGTTACAGTTCCGCGTGACGTCACATTATACTAAAAATTGTACTGAAATGTGACGTCACGCGGAACTTTAACGGGCTATATCTTCACCAATTTTTGTTTGATTGACAAAATAAAAAATACGTGTCCAATATTTTTTGATAATCTAACTGACGGACTAAATATTTTTTTTTAGGAAAGTAGCCAATTCCAACACAGCTCACGTTCTTAGAAACGCTGGTTATCAAGTTCGTAGTTTCATGTACGTCATGCTCTTTCCTGTCTTCGGCTTCCTCACTCGTAGATTCAGGGATGTCGTAGATTATGATGTTGTTCGCCCGGTTCGATCTTTCTGATATTTCACGTACAGCCGACTCCGTTTCCAGCATGCTTTGGCGCACCCGCAGCTTCTGCACTTCAGCGCTTAGTTCGTCCAGTTTTTTCAGTATCATCGGCAACTGCATTATTGCCGATCTGCAGTCAGCGCAACAAAAAGGCATAACTCGAGCTACAGTTTTTAATTCTAGCACTCTGACTTCCGTCGGTGACAGGCCATAGCAGTCGCAACAGAAGAGTTTCTTGCACACATCACAATTAACTGAACTCTTTTTTTCATTTGAGGACTTCTCACATCTCGAGCATTTTCCCTGCGCTGATACGTTGGGACTCGCAATTTTCTTTCCGGACGTTGTTTTCGTGTTCTCAGGCATTGTTTTGGTAGGTTTTAGAATTTTGCACTAGCAACACTATTTGAGAGAAATATTGAGGGTAGGCTTATATATTGGATTGAGGTAATTGTCAGACACGGATATCTCACTGTTATTGTTCAAAGTTCTTAGTTGTACACATAGAAAACGCTATCACAGTTGCCACAACTATTCACAAGCGCATTAAAACGGTTTTCATAGGATAAAACACACTTTTACTGCAAAATTTCGTCTTAAATCGCGAGCACGGTTCTACCCTGACAAGTGACTGACACCGTTATTAGCCTCGTATTTCTTGTCAATTTGGAAAATAACGAAACAAAAACTAACAAAAAAAGTTCGGGAGCGGGGACTAGTGACGTCACGGCGTGCTACACCTTTTACGCGGAATTTTAACGTCCTATGTCTCAAATTGTCTAATTACTATAACTGACGGACTAATTATACAAGACTAGCTTTTGCCCGCGGCTTCGCTCGCGTTAAATTCGGGTTAACACGGTTCCCCTTTAACCCCCGGAATGCTCCATACAAACTTCCACCATTTTAGGGAAGTGGGGGGTTAGAAAGAGACAAAAAGGAGCCTATGTCACTCTCCATCCCTTCAACTATCTCCACTTAAAAAATCACGTCAATTCGTCGCCCCGGTTTGCCGTGAAAGACAGACAAACAAACAAACACACACACTTTCCTATTTATAATATTAGTATGGATGTAACAAAAATGCTGTTGATCTGTTTAAGAGCATAATTGGTATCTTATTCTAATTATGAGAAAATAAGATTTTAAAAAAATACGCGAAAAAGTAAATGATTTTTCACTTCTCATGCTCGTAAAGTTCGACTTTAAGTCGTGCGTAGACGACATTAAATCACTTTTTAAGCTCTAGTGCAAAAAGTAAAATTTTCTTGTTTAACTATGAGGCTCAACAGCCAAAGACAGTCAAAATATATTGCACAATTTAATTGAGCAGTATAATTTCGTAGAATACTGAATTTTGTTGTTTTATTTTATTCTTGCTATAATTATTTGAATTCCGTGGTTTGTATAATGTACTGTTTAAAAATGGCCGAAATGTTTTTATGACTTGGCAAAAAATAAGTATCTAAGTCTAAAATTCACACGGTGAAAATTAAAAAAAAAACATTAAAAAATTGACTGGCGGGAACTATATTTATTGTAATTGTAATATTTTTGTTGCAACTTGAAATTGTTTTACAATTAACGATAAAATAATTTCGTCGCAATTGAAGTGAAAAGTAGAGTGTAAAACTCGTCCATGAAACCCCTTTTAGACTCGACTTTATATCAATCCTCGCTCGCTCGGATGGACAAACGCCTCGCGTAAAATGGTGCGTTTTATGCACTTGTTGTACAATCTACTATTGTATGAAGGGTTGACCGGCTAGGACGTCGAGTCGGGACCCATACAAAAAAAAATTTTTTTCGCGTCCAAAAAATTTTTTCCCTGTTTTCTTAGTCGCAAAACGATACCAATTATAAATATAAATATATAAATAAATAAATATTATGGGACAATCTTACACAAATCAACCTTGTCCCACAGTAAGCTCAATAAGGCTTGTGTTGTGGGTACTAGGCGACGATATATACACGGTGAATCTGAGTAACCCGACAGATTTTAACCATAAATTCCTGATCATAATTGGAGACTAAAATGTCCTATAAAGTTTTCTGGAATACGGCTAGTTTCAGAGTTATTACCAATTAAAAAAAATACACTTTATTATAACTCATCACAAAACGCCTTTCTAATGGCGCTGTTGCCACCATTGGACATAGTTTACACGTCCTTATTGACAGATATCACAGTGACAAGGAAAACTTTCCAGGAATTAAATTAAAAAAAAATGTACCAATTTGTCTTAGGCGATAATTTTATTAATAACATTTGCTTTTCATGTGCAATAAACATTCAAAAAATGGAAAAAAAACGAAAAAAAAATTTTTTTTTTGGCGAAATTGACCTAATATTATGTGACTAATATTTTTTCCTTCTTTTGGTCTTTGGAAATTCGTGGTTAAGATCTGTCGGGTTATTCCAGCCCACGGTGTATAATAGATATAGATAAATACTTAAATACATAGAAAACATCCATAACTCAGGAACAAATATCCGTGATAAACACACAAATAGATGCCCTGACCAGGATTCGAACCCGGGACCTCCCGCTTCATAGGCAGGGTCTCTACCGACTAGGCTAGGAGGCCGTTAACCAATTATACCCTTAAACGGATCACACGTATTTTTTTACACCCTATTCTAACGTCCATGTTCGTCAACAGACGGCGCCCCAGACTTCCTAACCAAGAAGCTGCAGGAGCTGCAGTGGTCCGTGCTGCGCTCGCTCCGCACGCTGTGCGCGCCGGCCGAGGAGCGCGGCGCCACGCTGCTGCTGCAGCTGCCCGAGCTGCGCGCCTTCAGCGGGCCCTTCCTCGAGGACGTGTTCTTCGTGGGCTTCGTCGGGGACGTCAGCATCGACGACGTCGTGCCCTACCTGCTCAACGCTGAACGGTGAACGGTGAACGGTGAACGGTGAACGATGAGGTTTGTTCTGATATTCTATACATACGAGAGACGATGGCGAGAGACCGGACGCCATGTCCCTGGTTCCGGGGAGAGGTACATACACTGGGTCTTACCCATCTCATCGGAACCAATAATGAGACTAGTGCGGCGGCTGAAACGACCGAGAAATACAATTAAAATACAGGGGTCTCGGCCCGGAATACATTTTCAGGCACATTACAATGCACTTATGAACGTCAGAAAAAATAACTACCACCGGTTTTAACCCTACACTGCTGACCCGAGAAGTATTATGACCGGCATGAAACTCGGCGGGACTTATTTTTTCAAAACAATAATACCGCCTCGAACTCTGAACTCGCGATTTCCTTGCAAACGAAATGACCAATGTAACAAGACCCTTATGATGAATTTTTTCGCGCCTTTTAGCTCCATAACCCCTTGGTCGATCCTGCTCATATACCAACTCTCAAATTATATGTATCTGTATCTCTGCTACAACCCCAACAAATTTCATGAAGATCAGAAAAGCGTTACTAAAGTTATTGCAGAACAAACTCTCAAAATCAAAATGCCGAGACGTACAATCGAGATCAAAAGTACTTTTACATTTAAATAAGTTTACACACTACATGACAAAAACATGCTTACAACACACATGACAGACTCAACTTTTCAATTAATGCACCAAAGCTCAGTTTACAATCTGTCTTCCATAGAAACATTGTCACATAATAGGTTCACATTGCATGTTACAGAATAAGATTTCTTGTCAATTTGCCGTAAATATGTTTACATTTTCAGTGGCATTACCTATAAAAACTTTACGTTCAAGCGTACTTTTCGTTTACTCTTACACCTATTGCTACATACATATCTCTTTACAAATTTGATCGGCCTGTTTTTATTTTGAATAATGACAATCAGTCAGAGCTCGGATTTTTCACGGCAAAACAAAACACTAGCGTAATTTAGCCAGTGCTTGAAATATTATTTTATCGATATCGATAATTCAGAACTAGAAGAAATAAAAGTCACCAAATAAAATTAATATGTAATAAAACTAATAAAAACATCTGTATAAAGTTACTATATATTAGAAACAGACGCAATTTCTTCTTCAAAATCTACGTCAGTACACACAGCAGCACGAGACATTTTATTTGGGTAATAGTGATAGGAGTAGATGATCATTATCTTTTCAACATTCTCTGGGAGTAAACAGTTGCGTTTATCACTATAAATCCATTTATGTACACTAAATGTACGTTCAACTTCAGTTGACGTCAAGGGAGCAAATTTATAGAATTCATTATCAGTTCGGGTAATATTTTCAGATATGTCTCTTAAAATTTCGTAATCCGGATTTCGTTCGAGCACGGCTTCAAATTTACGTATCACTGGTAAAAGTTTACTCCAGTTTACGTAGCAACGAACAGTATCCAGAATGAGGAAGGATTCCGCAATGGATAAAGTCGATCTCGCACTTCTTCGGCAACCCGGTGCAGACCATGAGCTAAACACGTAATGTGTTTCATACGAGGAAACGTTGCTTTTAAAATACGACCGGCTTTAAGCATATATGCGGCACTATCTGTGCAAAGTAAAAGCAAATTGTTTACGTTGTCATTGAAAGAATTTTGAAACAAAAATTTTAATTGGTTTATTATTAGGTTTGCTATTGTTTCCCCATTTACTTTCTCTAAAACCTTCGACCCCAAAAGATAAAATTGCTTAGAACAATTTTTTTGCAAAGACCGAATCACCACGTTTGAAACACATTTTCCCATGAAATCTGGTGTTTCGTCTATAGATATCCACAAATAATTGGTTTTGTTTACCTCTCTTATACCCTGTATAGTTTTTTTGTACACGAGATTTAAATAAATTTTTCGCAGGGTCGATTCGTCCGGTAAAGAAGTCATAGAGGAGTCGCAACATAAATACTTGTTAAAAAAATGACGAAAATTATTGTTGTTGACTGTTGCCCATGGTATGTTGCATGAAATAAGAAAAATAATTAAATCGAAATAAAATTGATGTTTCCTATTTGGTTGCCCCGAACGGTAATTGTGGCGGTTGCTTTTCACATGATTCTCAATATTGCATTTCTTCAGTTTTAGATGCATATCGCACATAGAGCAGTATATAGTGGAGGTCACTTCATTATAGACTAACTCAGGGTGATTTTCAATCCACGTTTTGATCCGATCTTGTACATTACTCATTTTTGTATTAATTGATACCTTGCAATATTAAGTTATTATACGTATATCCAACACGTCGGATTCAATGCGTTGCGAAATAAATAATACCTAGATGCAATTTACGTTTTATACGTAATGAAATGACAGTTAAAGTGTGAATGTCATATGTCATGTGAGATGAAATTTGCAGTCGTTTCTATCATTTTAAATGAGGTGGTATAGTTACTTCGTTCTAAGTTGTACATGCAGACCTACCTCTTTGTTGCTCGACTATGGCAAAGCTAAAATGAAAAGTTATTTTATTACTTATACAGGATGTCCGGTAATTAATGCACAACCTTCTAACCCCCAGTAGGTCACCTTAGACTGGTCAAAAATATTGATTTTGAGCTCTAGTAAGTCTCCTGTTTTTCGAAATTTTCGCACGTTTGTTAGTTTTTAAATTTTGACATTCACACTGATAGGTGTACCATCGAATAAAAAAAGAAAAAATGTACTGAGGCAATACCTGTCATATACTCTAGTAAGACTCGATAGGTGTCGATAAAATAATATTTCAAGCACTGGCTAAATTACGCTAGTGTTTTGTTTTGCCGTGAAAAATCCGAGCTCTGTCAATCACCGAAAACGGTACCATACTTTCAAATAATCTATCTCTTTCATCCGTCGTGTTTGGCCTAGTTATTATCCTCTCGATGAGTAGTTGATGATTGTGCAAAAAAATACAGTCGGCAATAAAAGCTTGTACCAAAAATATATTTTTTCAATTACTTACAAATTACAATTTAATACAAAAGTAATAGTCAGAAGTTGCATTAAGGGGAAAATAACAATTTCCGACTGTTTGCGTAGGTTACGACAATTAGAACAATATCGTTAGATTAAGCTTATTGATTTTTTAATAGATGTAACAAATAGATACATTAAAAATTAAACTAAGTTTTTGTCTGTCCCAAAAGGAATTCCGTTTTCGTCCGAAAAAAACCAGGCTATAATTAATCTTGACGAAAAAGGAATCTGACGAATGTGTCTTACATCGAATGTAGTGGTGGTCAGTCAGACGCCAACCACCATAAATTTAATGCAACACAAGCAATAATAAACGAGAATGCTTTTATATTGATTTTTTTAGCATGATCGCAATACATCTTAGTCGGACCACTTTAGGGGTTCATGGCATGATAGGCACGACATCTCATGACCACTTTATGGGTCTTTGGCGTTCAAAGGGTTAAAAGGAACTCTTACATCATTTTAGATGTGTTAGAATATGATATAAAGAACCCGTCCAATGACTGCTAAGGATTTCTTGTCGTCATACTATATAATGTATGTAAAAACACAAAACCAAACAAATACAGCTAATAAAAAATAGTACTATTTTTAACTCCCTTATACAACGTGCCCGTGAGCATTGCGAGACCGTGTATTTTATAAAGCCGAAATTGATATTTATGACGATTCCCTTTCATTAAAAACGGGCTAATCAAATCTGTAAAGATATTTATGTAGCAATAGGTGTAAGTAAACGAAAAGTAAGCTTGAACGTAAAGTTTTTAATGCCACTGCAAATGTAAACATATTTACGGCACATTGACAGGAAATCTTATTCTCTAACATCTATTATGTGATAATGTTTCTATAGAAGACATATTGTAAACTGAGCTTTGGTGCATTAAGTGAAAAGATGAATCTGTCATGTGTGTTGTAAGCATGTTTTTGTCATGTAGTGTGTGAACTTATTTAAATGTATATGTATTTTTGTAACACTCAACTGTAAAGGTATTTTTGACCTCGACTTTATTTACTTCTCTTACGCTCTGCTCGTTCGATAAAAACTATTGTATGAGTGGGAATGCCCCACATTAAAAGCATGCAAAATAATTATGAAACAAGTTTTAATGCCTCCCTAGAATATATGAGAATATTACGATGACAATCTAGGTACTTCTATAAACTTATCCTAATATTTAATGTTCTTTTTTATATTTTTCAGGTACACTAATTTGCCACGGCAAAAGGTGAGGTAATATTGTGTAAGTATTAAGCTAAACAATTAAAAAGTATTTTTATATAAATCTTGTATAAGATAAAAACGTTCAGTGATTTTAAAAATATTTTAAAATACCTATATAATTTCTACTGTAAACTTAAATTATGTGTGATTTGTAATATTGCAATATAACGGAAAATGTTAATATGATTGTTTAAAATATAAAGTGAAGTGTTTATAAAGCCTATATTCAAATTCAAATAGTACACTTCAATATTTTATTTATGTTCATTGCATAGAGAATATATGAAACGTAAATAAATAAAGAAAATTTTTAACTGTCTAAATTTTATATAACGAATTGGTACCTTGAAAAAACTATGTATTTTTAGTTTTGTTTTATCAACATAGTTAAATAATTATAAATATGTTTAGTGGTCACTATGATCTCGGTTATTACACTTTAGTAACGAAATTTAAGTTTAAATTCGTCCATTAATAAATAAGCTTTAAGATTTTAATGTACTTGTGTACACCTAGTTTTATAACGATTATGAATGTTTTAATTGCGAAGTTTATTACCTAAGTGCCTTAATTTTAGAATTATTTGTAATAAAGTGACTAAATTGTATCTATTATTTACTGTTATTACAAAAAAACCTTTTTTGCTTTATTTAGCAAGGACAAGCAATTTCAAACTTAAACGTTCACTCATAAGGTTGATTTTGTTATTTAACAATTTGACTACCTAGTACAGTACGCGAACAGTTTTGAGCTTCGATAACTCACAAGTGCGATTTTCTTTTTTAGTTAGAGAATATGATATGATTGATGGGTGATAACAAAAAAATTAGACACATTTTCTTTAGACATAAAAATTAAACTATTTACGTAAACAAAATAGTTTGTTCATGAAGTTGTGGCGATGTCTTAGAGGTTCTTTAATTTTGTTTATTTTATTTTTTCAAGCACTTGTATTTGTAAAAAATGGTGTCTAAACAAGAAGCTATGCGAAAACCCCTTGTACTTTTTTATATTTCAAACTTGAACATGGACAAAAAACACTGTGTATGTCATTTTCAACCGACTTCAAGATTTCGAAGGAGGAGGTTATCAATTCGTCGGGATCTTTGTTTTTGCTATTTTTTTTTTTTTTTTTTTTTAGGTATGTTCACCGATTATTCGAAGACGGCTGGACCGATTTGGAAAATTCTTTTTTTGTTTGAAAGAGTATACTTCACAGTTGGTCCCATTGTAACCAGGTCAGGATCTGATGATGGGATCCTGGAGAAATCGAGGGAACTCTTCAACTATTATAGGCACACCTGTAGTGATTTGAGTATTTTTTACAGCAGCTCGAGCATTTGGTGTTGGAAAGGTGGATTGCTTAGTGAAGTCGGTTCTTTTTTGTTTAAAATTATATTAAAGGAAAATGTACCCGTATCTACTATTTGTAGAATTCTTATATCCCTGACTGTAGTTTACAGAAATGGTAGTGGGAGATTAGCAAACATAATGGCCAAGGGAAGACTGAACAAACAGAATTGCATCTTTAATGATGATGATTCCACCAGCCAATGAGTAGCCACGAAAAATTTCAAGTTTTCCAACGGTACCTACATTTGTTGATGTTTAAAAAGATAGGTCTAGAATGCCGCTAGCAGATAAGATTACTAGAATACATATTTCAGCAAAAATAAATTTTATATCACAGTGTCGCTGGACGATTCGAAATCACACATGAAAATCATTAATTTTAGACGTCGAGTGAAAATCCGATACCCCAATTTTTTTCACAATGTGGCTGGATGCAAAATATTTTTTAGTCATGTCGTAATTTAGTATTTAAACAATCGGAGAGCTGAAAATTTTACCCACTTGATAAAAGGGATCAAGGTCATATGTGCAAAAAAGGGAAAAACATGCCGTCCAACGATCTTGTTCGAACATTGTGTCTGAACTTTGACGAACAGCTGACCACGGGTCCTATTCTTATGTCCATTGATGGTTTTGTAAATAACTATTATGTGTGAATTGCCTAAGAACATCCAAAACTCAAAAAAAGGTAGAGAAGATTTTTTTTTTCGCCTCTGAAAGAATTCTAATTTTTTTGTTATCACCCGTTACTTATAGTAAAAAAAAAATTGTAACAGTTTTTAACGTCGCGCTAGGTATTATATAGATATTTGTTAATAACAACAAGAAAAGATTATACAAGATATATTTTCCTTTACCATACTATTGCATTCAACTATTTCAACATCATCTGTCATTTTATAACAGTTTGGTAAATAGATTATGTGAGTATAATCGAAAACGATTTGTCAAAATATAAGTGACCTTGAATTCTAAACGAATTACAAATGGCTAAGACGACATTTGCTCTTGACAAAACCGTTATAAAATGTGAAGTTATGTATGTTGCAATAGTAAAAAGCGATAGCGTGGTGGAGAAAAATAAAACTTACTTAACCTTTTCTATGTGTAGCAAACAAATACATGTATTATACCTAGCGCAATGCTAACAATTGTTAGAAAATATTTTTTATTATTAGTATTTAACGTATTCTAACAGGTCACAAAATAAAATCGGACTTGTGATTTATGTCATTTTTATAGGTTAAAAAGGCATTCCCGTACTCCACTAACCGTCAAATGGGATAAATTACGACTCGTGGGGTAAGTAAAGATAAGGTGCCGTATTCTAATTGTAAAATACATAAACAATACTTCAAAAACACTATCTATTATAACTCCAACACACAACAAATAATCAACCAATATTGAAGTATTGGAGTGGCATCGGAATAGTTGAAGTTAACGTGTTTTAAAGTTAGAATGCGGCCCATGGAAGTTTACTACCTTTGTATTTTTAACAATCACTCATTCCTTTTACTGAGTACTTACTTAGATTAGGTTTCTTTAAAAACTGTTGTCTTAAGTTACCTCACTTATCTCAAGTTGCCCCATTTGACGGTATACTTTAGTGTTTTTAAAACTACACGTGGATACTATCAATACTTAGATTGGGTTTCTTTAAACACTGTTGTCTTTAGTTACCTCATTTATCTCAAGTTACCCCATTCGACGGTATACTTTAGTGTTTTTAAAACTACACGTGGATACCAAGGTTCGCCGTAACTTATTATTCATTATATTCGCGGTATGTTATGGTGTGTCCAGTGCCCACTCGACCCACGAGCGTTTGATGTTTCCTCCTAGAGTCTATTCGGAAAGTGTATGCGGATGTAATAGAGGATACCGCGGCGGTAGGCGCCGGCATGCCGCGGCATCCCCCGGCATGCGCCCGCGTCCTCCCTCGTACGCCACATGGTGGGGGATATTCTCTTTTCAGTGCGCGCTGCGCGGTGGAAATGCTCCTCGATGATCTCCGCTCCGTTCCGCCAGTTTGCGCTGACCTTTGATTATTTGAAATTGACCCTTGAGTGATGAATGTGATGATAAATAATGTTCCTACTTAACGTATGTGGTCAATAAAACGCTTCTGCCGTGCCGTGATAAGTTATAATATAATAGGCATGATGAATTTATTTCATGTATGGTATCAAATCGATTCGTTTTGTTGTAATGGTCAAATGTCTATATGTATAATTGCGTCAAAGCAACACAAAAATCAGAAACGAGATTCAAAATCACTCGCTTCAACTCGCTTTTGTTTCTCAAAACGCTCCTAACTAAATGATATGCAACAGTGACGTCACGGTTGCATAGTCGCCCTGTTTGAAGTATGGAAAAATTATGAAATTGCTATTTTGACGGTAAAATATTGCGTTTATGTATATGGTTGCTATACAATTTATTTTCCGGTAAAATGTAAGAAACCGAATAGTGTCATTGTTTTTTTGAATTTCATACTTTTTTTAAATCGTAAAATTTTAGAATTTTAAAGTCTCGTATCTTTGAACCATTTCAATAGAATTTTTAAAATCTTATTTTATTAGGATATATTTATCATTTTGCATCCATTCAACTTAATCTTATTACAAAATTCAACATGTGTCATCATCCCTATTATAGGAGTAACAGATAATAAAGGGGTTTGGGTAAAGTTGGCGGCCACTCATGAAAGTTGTAAATTTTGAAAGAGCAATTCAAAAGAAACTTATTTTATTATGTAGTACATATAGCTAAATAGTATCGGGGCCGAGATATCACACTTTACAGTTTTATAGTAAAAACTCATAATTCTTGTTGAAATGTATTGGAATGAGTAAAAACTACTACTTTCTTTGTTATTACTATATGTGTGTTCTTTAACCTTTTCCACGCCAATGACTCATATATCGGCACCGCAGGTCCAACGCCAACGACTTATTTATAGGTCATAGACCACAGAGTAAAATAAACCTACTTGCGCATGCATAAAGTTCAATTTCAGTTTTGACATTTCGGTGACGTGGCGTCAGGATGACAATTTTTACGTTTGACATGGCGTCGAAAAGGTTAAGGTATTTAAATAAAGGTAAAAAAACAATTCGTACATTTTCGGGTAGTCATAACATTGTTGATTATCCAACCAAATACAAAACCGCTTGGATCTGTCATTGAACGAACTGACTCTAACCTACATTATTTGGTCTCGCCTTGTTCGCGTATGTGTTATTTTTTATGTGTCGCGCCGCCCTCTCGACTTCTTCTGGGTCCGGGAGCTCACCCCTTGCTCCCGAGCCTCAGCCCTCACCCTGTACCTCTCCGCCAGCACCTGAGCATCCAGCTCCCACGGCGGGGTACCGGCGAGGAGGCACACCGCGGCAAAAGCTGTGGTGCAGTAGGCCCTTGCTGCCCGCTGCGCCACTATCCTTTGGGGCCGACGGAGCAAAGGTTTTGTTCTCTCCGTCAGCCGGTCCACCCATATTGGTGCACCATACAGAGCCATGCTCCTAAGCACACCCGCAAAGTTTCCTGCAGGAGCTGTTGGGTCCACCTACGTTGGGCAGCAAGCGCCCCAGAGCCGATGCAGCTCCCACTAGCCGAGAGGCGAGCCTCGCGAAGTAATCACGAAATTGCCAACCTCTGTCCAGGATAAGGCCCAGATATTTAATGTGGGGATTAACCCGGACAGCTTCCCCTCCGACGGTAATGGTTGTGTCAGGGCCCAACCGCCATTTGCCGAAGACGATCGCCTCCGTTTTTGGGAGGGACACCTTCAACCCGAGGAGCTCTATGCGACCGACAGTCATTGCCGTCGCTACGGCCGCTCTCCGAAGAGTTTCTTCGGGCCGCTTTCCCCTCACGGCCACCATCGTGTCATCGGCGTAACAGATGGTGACCATGCGTGGCAGTTGTGTCCCTCTGACGGCCCAGTCAAACCCAATGTTCCATAAAAGGGGCCCTAACACAGACCCCTGTGGAACCCCGCATGCCATGCCGTGTGCGCGCCGCCCTAGTTTTGTTTCATAGAGCACTACCCGCCCAGTTAAGTAGTGCTCTATCGCCCGCCTTAGGTGCAAGGGTACCCCGTGGTACCGAAGGGCCTCTCCTATCACCGGGTATGGGAGGGTGCCAAACGCGTTAGCGATGTCCAAGGACACCGCCACCACTCCCTCCCCTTGTCTCTCCGCGTGCTCCACGTGCCTCCTCAAAGCACTCACTGCGTCAATAGTTGAGAGCCCCCCTCGGAATCCAAACTGCCGATTGGAAAGGTTTGGTCCATACGCAGCCATGTGCTGCTGGATACGAGAGGACAAAATCCTCTCATACATTTTGGCCGTTTCGTCCAGCAGCACTAGGGGACGGTATCCCGACGGTGAGTCCGCCGGTCAGCCCTCTTTCCTCAGCAGCCACAATTTACCCTCCTTCCAGCACCTCGGGAAGCGCCCCGCCCTCAAACAGTCCTCAAAGAGGGTCTTAAGGCGAACCCCGAGGTGCTTCAGTGCTAGGAAAGCACCTTGCCGGGCACTCCGTCTGGTCCTGGGGCCTTCCGGCAGGCTCTCAGCCGATCAACGGCGCGGTCCCACTCGGCATCCGTGACTGCAGGCGCGTCAAATGGGGGTCCTTGTGGTCCGTCACGCTCCGGGGCTGCCATGTGTGGGGGAGTGAATGATGGGTCCTCCGGTGGGAACAGGCCCTCGATAACTCTGCCAAGGAGCTCCGAGTCCATGGCCTCCGTAGAGGGGGCTACCTTCATCTTGTTTCGGACCATTATATAAGGTCGCCCCCATGGGTTCCTGTCCATTGTGTCCAGGAGCTCCTTCCACGCTTCGTCCTTCCTGTGGGCTATATTGACCCCCTCCCTCCCCCTCCCTTGCCTCCTAGAGGGCCACGCGAAGCGTTTCCTCCTCCTGCGCGGTATGCCTCCTCCTTCGACAGCGGCTGTAGGCGCAGCGGGCTCTGTTACTGGCGGTACGAAGCGCAGCAACCTCCTCCGACCACCAATACACTTGGCGCTTACCCGCAAACCGCCTAGCCCGGGGCATTGCCGCATCGCAAACCGCCGTCAGGGTTGCTCTGAATCTTTCGGCCTTATCCTCTACATCGGCTCTGTCCACCGGAGGGGCACACCAAGCTTCGATCATTGCCGTCTCATCTACCATTTCCCGATCAAGGGCGGATAGCGCGGGAAACCACCGGCCCTAGCACTTGCACCAGCACCAGTTGGAGCAGTGGCTAACGCTGGGGAGACCCTCATCCGGATGTAGAGATGATCGGAGAGGGTCTCTACCTCCTCGAGGACACGCCAATCAGAAACACGTGCCGCAATGGCGGGGGTCGCAAGGGAGACGTCCACAATAGACCCCCCATTCCAGCGCACGCACATGTTTATCCGTCCCCGGTTTACCGTGTCCAGCCCCATCGCTACCACCCAGTCATGGAGCTTGCCCCCCTTCGGATTCGTAGCGACACCACCCCATGCTTGGTTCTTGGCATTGAGGTCGCCAATCACCATCACCTGCGTTGGGGCAGCCCTACGGATGACGCCCTCAAGCGAGCCAAGAAATGTCTCAAATTCTCGCAGCGGCCGATTGGGTGAGAAATACACCCCAATATCCAGGATTTTTCCCCATTTAGCCACCAGCCTTGACGAGTGTCGACTCTGAGCCATTGAAGGAAGCGCGGATTGTGCCCACCTTCACTTTCGCCACACTGCATCCGCCCTTGGCCGCTATAGCCGCTGCCACGGCGTCTGGCGTTGCCGCCTCGTTCAGGTATGCAACCCTCAGACCAGCCATTTTCACAGGCCTGTACACCCATGCATCATCCCCCACAAGGGCCTCCAATCTCTCCCGTAGACTGTCAGCTGCTCTCCCGTTATCAGCGTTGGGCACCTCTATTAAGCGGGCCCCATCGGCAGTTTTGCGAAAATTAGTCGCCTACTGTCTCTTTAACCTTTCGGAGTTAGGTATATTCACTTGTCCAATAACATTGTTTCAAGGGCTATATCTTAGCTCCGATATTACTTACGGCAAAACTTATTTTTCAGATATGCTAGTCTAAGGTGGTGCTACAAAATAGTAGTAAAAAAAACGATGGCCGCTAAAAAAAAAAATGACGCCACTAGTCCATACAAAGTTACCCAAACTCCTTTATATACTTATTTAATAAGATAATTAATAAAAGTTTTTTCTGCTTACAGTACTTGATGTGATCGCTCTGTGGATACTATTTTACATAATATATCAATATTCTTTCTTTATGGCACCGCTCAAAAGACAGCAATGCTAATTATATCTTACAATGCATCATAAAATATTATTTTTATTCTGATGGCTAACAAATGCATATCAGTTTAAAACTAGATAACAATCAATTCTAAGATAAAACAATACATAATCTTGACATTCGGTGATAAACTTATCTCTAAATTATGTCACTAGAAACCAACAATATTCTCATTTTCGCGCTCACTGTCGCAAACATGGCTTCTAAAGTAGCCATAGTTACTGGATCGAATAAAGGAATAGGACTCGGAATTGTGAGAGGATTGTGCAAAAGGTTCCAAGGAATAGTGTATCTAACATCCCGAAACGAGCAACGCGGAAAAACAGCAGTAAGACAGCTTAAAGAAGAAGGTTTATACCCAAGCTATCACAAACTAGATGTCACTAAAAAGGAGAGTTTAGAAATATTCCGTGACAACATTAAAAAGCAACATGGCGGAATAGATGTATTAGTAAATAACGCCGCTTTAGCGTTCAGAAAGGACTCGGCTATGCCAGCGATAGTTCAAGCAGAACGCACATTATTCGTTAATTATTTCTCTTTGCTATCCACTTGTGAAATCCTATTTCCTTTATTAAGAAACGGTGCTAGAGTTATTAACGTTTGTAGTAATTTAGGACATTTGTCACAAATACCTAGCTCGACGTTAAGAAGTAGGTTCAAAGATCCGAATTTGACGATAGAGGAGCTGAGTGAGCTGATGACGCAGTATGTGGATGCGACGAGACAGGGGGCTCAGCTTATGAAATGGGGGAAGTCTTCATATGCCGTGTCAAAGGTTGGAGTGGCGGCATTGACAAGGATACAACAGAGGATGTTGAATGACAGAGGTAAGATTGCTTTGTAACAAGGTTTTTGACGAAAATTCCTTCAACAGTCCAATACATCTCTAATATCTATATGATCCGGTCAAATTACGTATTTTTAAAAACAAATTCAATCAATTCAATTCAATTCATTTATTCGTAAACATAGGTAATAGGACTGTTACAGTGGTGGTACAAAATATAAGAGAACACCATGTCGCCGATTGGCATACAAATTCAAACTTAAAACTAGGTAGTTAAGTAGGTATATAAATATACCAATTTACAACTAAACATGCTGAGTTTGAAATTAAAAATTAATTAAATTACAAGAATCGTTTTTTAAGTAAATACATACGTTTATATTAATATTAAATTACGAAAATTAAATGTCATGTCATGAGTATATTAATGTGATTTTTTTTAAAGGCATAATTGTTACATACATTTATTATCATTAGTCAATACAGGCTAAAATCTACTTATATCAAATTATCATTAAAAAATTGTGACAGGGAATAGTAGCACTTGGAAGTTAATCGTTTATTTAAGTCATTTTTGAACAAGTGCAATGGTTTCAGTCTTAAGCTAAGGGTATTTTATTAAAAATCTTAACAGCTAAGCAGAACATGCTTTTTCGCTTCAATGCGGTGTTGCGAGATACTATAACTAAGTTATGAGCTCGATGGGTATTCCTTTTAAATACTTGAGACACTTGTTTGAATAGACTAAGATTTGTTTTTACAAATACAGCTATTTCAAAAATGAAAAGTGATGGCAGAGGTAATATATTAAGTTTTTTTTAATATGGGACACAGCTATCATCCACATTCAGGCCGCACATGGCTCTTACGCATCGTTTTTGTGCCTTGAAAACGGGAATAGTAGCACTTGGAAGTTAATAGTTTATTTAAGTCATTTTTGAACAAGTGCAATGGTTTCAGCTAAGGGTATTTTATTAAAAATCTTAACAGCTAAGCAGAACATGCTTTTTCGCTTCAATGCGGTGTTGCGAGATACTCTAACTAAGTTATGAGCTCGATGGGTATTCCTTTTAAATACTTGAGACACTTGTTTAAATAGACTAAGATTTGTTTTTACAAATACAGCTATTTCAAAAATGAAAAGTGATGGCAGAGGTAATATATTAAGTTTTTTTAAATATGGGACACAGCTATCATCCACATTCAGGCCGCACATGGCTCTTACGCATCGTTTTTGTGCCTTGAAAACCATTTCCCTGTTGGTCGAGTTTCCCCAATAAAGAAGACCATAGCGTAAGGTTGATCCGACATAGCCATGGTAGGCTGTCATTACTGCTTCAATGTTTACTAACTTAGAGAAAGCTTCTGAAAAGAGCGTATGAATATCGACTGAGCCTTGCACAAATTTCCTCTGTGTGTGGTTTCCAGGACAGCTTCTCATCAATATTTATTCCTAAAAATTTTGTTACATTTACCGATTCCATAACATGTCCTTGGTAATTACTAAACATCGGTATCAACGTTCAAATTTCGTGGCACTTGGTAAGGGTCGCAAAAAAAGAAATACATAGGTATCATTGTTTTATTTATTAGTAATAAATAACATTTAATTTATTTTTATTCTTAATCGTACTTTGGTAAACTGTACATATATTTAAAGAGGTTTATATTCTTAATACGTCATAGAACCTCAATACTCATTTCATTATCCATTTGTAAAAAAAATTCTAAATGCCAAATAGGCAACAAATGTCAATTTAATTGTCATGCAAAATAATATGTGGTAAAATCTTCAACGATAATAGTTCTTAAAAACACTTACAACTACAATTTAGCATTGATAAATCTTTACCCAACTCCCTATCAGACTTGAGAAAATGGATTTGACGCAGTATACTGATTTTATATTCACTAACGAAGGTGCTTGCTGTACTATTTGCGAAATGAATATAAAAAAGAAAAGGTACAATATAGAGAAACATTTGAAATCAAAATCTCATCAAGATAAATTATCTGATTCACGCTGCCATTTACAGGATATAATACGAGATAATGCTGATTTCGAAATTAAAGACGATATCGTATATTGCAAATTGTGTAATTCGAAATTATTTCCCTCTAAATCTAGTATCGACCGCCATTTAAAAACAGATTTACACAACAAAATTCATAAAAATAATGCACAAGAAAAATTTAATAAAGATTTAACAGAGTTTATGATTTGTTCGAATATACCGTGGTCAAAATTAGACAATCCTAAATTTAGAAATTTTGTAGAAAACCTTTTAAATCATAAATATGGAAACGATATTACTGTGCCGAGTGAAACAAAAATACGAGTAAAATGCTTACCTGAATTGTATGAAAAGAAAAAAAATGAATTGAAAGAGAAATTACAAAATAAAATGATTTACCTCAGTGTTGATGAAACATCAGATTCCGTGGGAAAAAAAGTGGCAAATATTTTGATCGGAGCTCTAGATGGAACTAGTACCCAGCCACATTTATTTGCTTCTAAGGTATTGGAGGCGACTAACCATTCGACAATAACCAAACTCGTTGAGGAAACCCTTGAAGATCTTTGGGGCGATGAATACAAAAAAAACATGGATAAATTATTATTTTTTATAACGGATGCCGGTTCCTACATGGTAAAAGCAGCTAAAAACCTTGTTCAGAAATATAAAAATATGACTCATGTAACATGCATAGCACATGGATGTAATCGAGTCGCAGAGATAATTAGAAGTCTTTACCCGACCATAAACAGTTTGATTGACTGTATCAAAAAAATATTTCGTAACGCTCCTTCAAGGACAAATTTATTTCATCAAATGTGTGTAAATATTCCTCTACCACCCCGACCCGTGATAACAAGATGGGGAACATGGTTAAATGCTGCCTCATATTATCACATGCATTATGATAAAATCAAATCTGTCATCGATGCCTTAAATCCGCGTGAAGCGAGTGCAATTTCTAAAGCAAAAAAAATTTTCCGTAACCGGAATTTAAAAACTGAGTTACTATTCGTCGATACACACTTTAGTATAATTGCTAAGTCAATAAAATTATTGGAGGATCCAAAACTGAGTCTAGCAGAATCATTAAACATTGTTCATGGTTTGCAAAAAAAAATATCAACGTTAAGGTTACATCAAAATGCCAGAAAAGTTTATTTTAAATTAAAAAGTGTATTAAAGAAAAATCCTGGTTATAAGACTGTACAAATAATTAACCAACTATCTAAAAACAACGAGGCTGAAATACCAGAAAGTGTAAATAAAAACTGTGTGCAAAATTTTCAATGCTTGACATACCTTCCTATTACCTCAGTCAGCGTGGAAAGATCTTTTAGTCATTTAAAATGGATATATTCTTACAGACGTCAAAGATTGACAGCAAATCTATGGAACAAATTTTAGTGATCTATTCTAACTCGTAAAATATTGTATGCCACACCTGGACATAAAGTGGCTTTTTCCGCACGCTACGCGTACGGATAGAGCCGCTTTCAGGCCAAATGTGCACATATTTTTCCAACACGGGAGGTAATAAAGAAAGCCCTCGATCGCATAATTACGTCCCTCGCTTGCAGCTTGGGCCGCAATAATTGCGATTGCGCGGCCTTTCTTTGTTTTACCACCCTAATTAGGAAATGTACTATTTAGGGGCTTTTTTATTTACATATACAAAATAAAGGTTAAAAATACTAAGTGATTTGTTTGTATTTATTTTTCTGCCAACCGTACATTGCCACGAAATTTGAACGTTGATACCGATGTTTAGTAATTACAATTTATGGGCAACATGGGTCTGTATTGTCGAAAATGCATTATTTTAGTTTTATTAACATTTATCAAAAGATTATAAGCATTAAGCCATTGTATTATCTAGACACACGGCAGTGTGTCCGCCAAGTTCGAGCAAAAAGAAGCGACACACCGGCCGTGGGTTATTTTACACGAACCATTTCGGGCCAATTTCGACCACCCTATAACTCAAAACATATTTTATCTACGCATATGAAATTTCGAGTGTCTGTTGACATCCCCTTAATTGTCTAGATTACAAAATTTCATTATTCTACCTATAGCAGTTCTTGAGATATTGACGTCAGAAAATCGCTATTTTTACTATACACTCACTCACTGACTCACTGACTCATCAAAAACCTAGACCACTTCCAATGGTCGTACTGACTTGAAATTTGGCATGGAGATAGGTCTTAAGGTCAAAGTAAAGGGAAAAATCTGAAAACGGCCAAGTGTGAGTCAGTTTTAAAAATAGCGAAGGTGTAACTTTGTTCTACTATGAAGTCATAATGAACTAAATGGGTCTATCTTCCAATGGTCGTACCGACCTGAAATTTGGCTCGAAGGTTTGTCTTTAGGTCGAAATAAAGTAAAAATCTGAAAACGGCCAAGTGTGAGTCAGTTTCGAAAACAACGAATGTGTAATTTTGTTCTACTATAAGTAGGTATGGAGTGGAAATGAGATAAGACTTATTTAAATTTAGATACATACCAATTTAAGACAATACATGTTTGTCTTAAAGACAAGAACAATAAAATTGTTCACCACTCTGTGTGTGTCTGTTGCGGGAACCGAACCCACGATTTACGAAGTGCAAAGCAGGTCACTAGGTACACTAGGTGCGCTAATCAGTCAAACAAAAATGAAAAGACTATTTTTTCTCGCATAGTCTAAATAATTTCTAATTTTACAACTAATAAAATCGCAGATTCAAGAACATGGAAATCATATATACTCTAAGATGGAATTACGAGTATATATACTACTGCCCATCTCACCCTCCGATACGCCACGGGATGAGATGGGATGGTGCACTTCTAGGGCTACATAATAGGCCACCAATTATAATACCTACTGGTAGGTAGGTATTACCAAGTTATTAATTATCTATGTAGGTAGCGTACTTACAAACAGAATAAAGTACGTTATTGATGTATGTAATTATATGTAAGTAGGTACATTTTATAGGTGTAGGGAGCCAGTTTATTAGTAAAAATCACCTATAAATAAATAGTAAAATAGAATTAGACGCTTAGTATAAAGGGTTATAGTATAAAGTACATACCTAAGTGGAATGAGACATTTCCTAAAGCAAAAGTGATAAAAAAATAATAAAGAACCTACACCTAACAAAAATAAATGAAATCCCATCAAAAACATAAATGTGAAAGGCTGCCAAGTTCGATACTATGGGAACGCTTCGCCTATAAAAGAAGTGAGATCTGAATAAGTACCAAGTTCCATAAAAATACCTCAAATCATAAATAGTTATAGGAATGCACACTTGATTTCCAGCAGTTTTTAAGGTACATTTTGAATAAGTATCACGTTACATAGAAATACCTAAAATTATAATAGTCAGAGAAACGCACACCGGTTTTTTTAGCAGTTTCCTGATAACATTTATTATTTTCAGTACTTTTTAATGATGTAACTTGGCAAGTTTTAATAGAAAATTATATACTTGACACATTGCAGTCCAAAGGTGTCGATTTATTGCATTGAAAAGGTGTGTGGTGTGTGAAAACTTGCCAAGTAACATAACATATACACTATATCACAAAGGTTTACAAACCTTTGTGATATAGGGCCCAGGATGAGTAAAACTAAAATAAAAACTTACCTAGGCTCGGTACGCAACCTAATTTCAAGAATTTGCGTAGGCACTAGGTATCGCGAAATCAATTACCTTCTATCTAACCCAAATGAGACATGGGCCTTGTTATTGATTAGGTCCGGTTTCCTCACGGTGTTATCTTATTTCATTTATTACTCTACACTCGCTGCCATGAATGATTTCCAACATAAACAAATTTTCAATTATCATTATCAATGCTTAACAGCGGTAACGAGATAAGATATAATTTTAAACAAAAAAACCGGCCAAGAGCGTGTCGGGCCACGCTCAGTGTAGGGTTCCGCAGTTTTGTAATTTTTTTCAAAACTTTATTTCTATAGATTCTTCATCATTTTTTTTTCAAATAGATTTTAGATCTATTTGAAAAAAAATGATGATAATCTCGAAGTTCTTAATGATCAATTGATCACCAATCGGTATTATATCTGTGTAGCGCCCATCCGAACTGTAAAAAAATATTTTATGTTTTTTTCTCAGAATAGACCACAAATAAAACCGGCCAAGAGCGTGTCGGGCCACGCTCAGTGTAAGGTTCCGTAAGAGTTAAAATAACACCGCCATGGAGGATATGATGGAGCGTTCCACGTACAGCGACATCTATCGGAAAATTAAGTTAACTATTGCGCGCGAGCTTAAAGTATGGAAGATGATTTTTATGGGATAATTCTTTATTGCGTGAACCGATTTTCACCGTTTTTACTTTATTTGAAAGCACGTCATTTCATTGTGATTTTGTAGAAATTGTAAAATTTTAGAATTTTAAAGTCTCGTATCTTTGAACCATTTCAATAGAATTTTTAAAATCTTATTTTATTAGGATATATTTATCATTTTGCATCCATTCAACTTAATCTTATTACAAAATTCAACATGTGTCATCATCCCTATTAGGTATAGGAGTAACAGATAATAAAGGGGTTTGGGTAAAGTTGGCGGCCACTCATGAAAGTTGTAAATTTTGAAAGAGCAATTCAAAAGAAACTTATTTTATTATGTAGTACATATAGCTAAATAATATCGGGGCCGAGATATCACACTTTACAGTTTTATAGTAAAAACTCATAATTATTGTTGAAATGTATTGGAATGAGTAAAAACTACTACTTTCTTTGTTATTACTATATGTGTGTTCTTTAACCTTTTCCACGCCAATGACTCATATATCGGCACCGCAGGCCCAACGCCAACGACTTATTTATAGGTCATAGACCACAGAGTAAAATAAACCTACTTGCGCATGCATAAAGTTCAATTTCAGTTTTGACATTTCGGTGACGTGGCGTCTGGATGACAATTTTTACGTTTGACATGGCGTCGAAAAGGTTAAGGTATTTAAATAAAGGTAAAAAAACAATTCGTACATTTTCGGGTAGTCATAACATTGTTGATTATCCAACCAAATACAAAACCGCTTGGATCTGTCATTGAACTAACTGACTCTAACCTACATTATTTGGTCTCGCCTTGTTCGCGTATGTGTTATTTTTTATGTGTCGCGCCGCCCTCTCGACTTCTTCTGGGTCCGGGAGCTCACCCCTTGCTCCCGAGCCTCAGCCCTCACCCTGTACCTCTCCGCCAGCACCTGAGCATCCAGCTCCCACGGCGGGGTACCGGCGAGGAGGCACACCGCGGCAAAAGCTGTGGTGCAGTAGGCCCTTGCTGCCCGCTGCGCCACTATCCTTTGGGGCCGACGGAGCAAAGGTTTTGTTCTCTCCGTCAGCCGGTCCACCCATATTGGTGCACCATACAGAGCCATGCTCCTAAGCACACCCGCAAAGTTTCCTGCAGGAGCTGTTGGGTCCACCTACGTTGGGCAGCAAGCGCCCCAGAGCCGATGCAGCTCCCACTAGCCGAGAGGCGAGCCTCGCGAAGTAATCACGAAATTGCCAACCTCTGTCCAGGATAAGGCCCAGATATTTAATGTGGGGATTAACCCGGACAGCTTCCCCTCCGACGGTAATGGTTGTGTCAGGGCCCAACCGCCATTTGCCGAAGACGATCGCCTCCGTTTCTGGGAGGGACACCTTCAACCCGAGGAGCTCTATGCGACCGACAGTCATTGCCGTCGCTACGGCCGCTCTCCGAAGAGTTTCTTCGGGCCGCTTTCCCCTCACGGCCACCATCGTGTCATCGGCGTAACAGATGGTGACCATGCGTGGCAGTTGTGTCCCTCTGACGGCCCAGTCAAACCCAATGTTCCATAAAAGGGGCCCTAACACAGACCCCTGTGGAACCCCGCATGCCATGCCGTGTGCGCGCCGCCCTAGTTTTGTTTCATAGAGCACTACCCGCCCAGTTAAGTAGTGCTCTATCGCCCGCCTTAGGTGCAAGGGTACCCCGTGGTACCGAAGGGCCTCTCCTATCACCGGGTATGGGAGGGTGCCAAACGCGTTAGCGATGTCCAAGGACACCGCCACCACTCCCTCCCCTTGTCTCTCCGCGTGCTCCACGTGCCTCCTCAAAGCACTCACTGCGTCAATAGTTGAGAGCCCCCCTCGGAATCCAAACTGCCGATTGGAAAGGTTTGGTCCATACGCAGCCATGTGCTGCTGGATACGAGAGGACAAAATCCTCTCATACATTTTGGCCGTTTCGTCCAGCAGCACTAGGGGACGGTATCCCGACGGTGAGTCCGCCGGTCAGCCCTCTTTCCTCAGCAGCCACAATTTACCCTCCTTCCAGCACCTCGGGAAGCGCCCCGCCCTCAAACAGTCCTCAAAGAGGGTCTTAAGGCGAACCCCGAGGTGCTTCAGTGCTAGGAAAGCACCTTGCCGGGCACTCCGTCTGGTCCTGGGGCCTTCCGGCAGGCTCTCAGCCGATCAACGGCGCGGTCCCACTCGGCATCCGTGACTGCAGGTGCGTCAAATGGGGGTCCTTCTGGTCCGTCACGCTCCGGGGCTGCCATGTGTGGGGGAGTGAATGATGGGTCCTCCGGTGGGAACAGGCCCTCGATAACTCTGCCAAGGAGCTCCGAGTCCATGGCCTCCGTAGAGGGGGCTACCTTCATCTTGTTTCGGACCATTATATAAGGTCGCCCCCATGGGTTCCTGTCCATTGTGTCCAGGAGCTCCTTCCACGCTTCGTCCTTCCTGTGGGCTATATTGACCCCCTCCCTCCCCCTCCCTTGCCTCCTAGAGGGCCACGCGAAGCGTTTCCTCCTCCTGCGCGGTATGCCTCCTCCTTCGACAGCGGCTGTAGGCGCGGCGGGCTCTGTTACTGGCGGTACGAAGCGCAGCAACCTCCTCCGACCACCAATACACTTGGCGCTTACCCGCAAACCGCCTAGCCCGGGGCATTGCCGCATCGCAAACAGCCGTCAGGGTTGCTCTGAATCTTTCGGCCTTATCCTCTACATCGGCTCTGTCCACCGGAGGGGCACACCAAGCTTCGATCATTGCCGTCTCATCTACCATTTCCCGATCAAGGGCGGATAGCGCGGGAAACCACCGGCCCTAGCACTTGCACCAGCACCAGTTGGAGCAGTGGCTAACGCTGGGGAGACCCTCATCCGGATGTAGAGATGATCGGAGAGGGTCTCTACCTCCTCGAGGACACGCCAATCAGAAACACGTGCCGCAATGGCGGGGGTCGCAAGGGAGACGTCCACAATAGACCCCCCATTCCAGCGCACGCACATGTTTATCCGTCCCCGGTTTACCGTGTCCAGCCCCATCGCTACCACCCAGTCATGGAGCTTGCCCCCCTTCGGATTCGTAGCGACACCACCCCATGCTTGGTTCTTGGCATTGAGGTCGCCAATCACCATCACCTGCGTTGGGGCAGCCCTACGGATGACGCCCTCAAGCGAGCCAAGAAATGTCTCAAATTCTCGCAGCGGCCGATTGGGTGAGAAATACACCCCAATATCCAGGATTTTTCCCCATTTAGCCACCAGCCTTGACGAGTGTCGACTCTGAGCCATTGAAGGAAGCGCGGATTGTGCCCACCTTCACTTCCGCCACACTGCATCCGCCCTTGGCCGCTATAGCCGCTGCCACGGCGTCTGGCGTTGCCGCCTCGTTCAGGTATGCAACCCTCAGACCAGCCATTTTCACAGGCCTGTACACCCATGCATCATCCCCCACAAGGGCCTCCAATCTCTCCCGTAGACTGTCAGCTGCTCTCCCGTTATCAGCGTTGGGCACCTCTATTAAGCGGGCCCCATCGGCAGTTTTGCGAAAATTAGTCGCCTACTGTCTCTTTAACCTTTCGGAGTTAGGTATATTCACTTGTCCAATAACATTGTTTCAAGGGCTATATCTTAGCTCCGATATTACTTACGGCAAAACTTATTTTTCAGATATGCTAGTCTAAGGTGGTGCTACAAAATAGTAGTAAAAAAAACGATGGCCGCTAAAAAAAAAAATGACGCCACTAGTCCATACAAAGTTACCCAAACTCCTTTATATACTTATTTAATAAGATAATTAATAAAAGTGTTTTCTGCTTACAGTACTTGATGTGATCGCTCTGTGGATACTATTTTACATAATATATCAATATTCTTTCTTTATGGCACCGCTCAAAAGACAGCAATGCTAATTAGATCTTACAATGCATCATAAAATATTATTTTTATTCTGATGGCTAACAAATGCATATCAGTTTAAAACTAGATAACAATCAATTCTAAGATAAAACAATACATAATCTTGACATTCGGTGATAAACTTATCTCTAAATTATGTCACTAGAAACCAACAATATTCTCATTTTCGCGCTCACTGTCGCAAACATGGCTTCTAAAGTAGCCATAGTTACTGGATCGAATAAAGGAATAGGACTCGGAATTGTGAGAGGATTGTGCAAAAGGTTCCAAGGAATAGTGTATCTAACATCCCGAAACGAGCAACGCGGAAAAACAGCAGTAAGACAGCTTAAAGAAGAAGGTTTATACCCAAGCTATCAAAAACTAGATGTCACTAAAAAGGAGAGTTTAGAAATATTCCGTGACAACATTAAAAAGCAACATGGCGGAATAGATGTATTAGTAAATAACGCCGCTTTAGCGTTCAGAAAGGACTCGGCTATGCCAGCGATAGTTCAAGCAGAACGCACATTATTCGTTAATTATTTCTCTTTGCTATCCACTTGTGAAATCCTATTTCCTTTATTAAGAAACGGTGCTAGAGTTATTAACGTTTGTAGTAATTTAGGACATTTGTCACAAATACCTAGCTCGACGTTAAGAAGTAGGTTCAAAGATCCGAATTTGACGATAGAGGAGCTGAGTGAGCTGATGACGCAGTATGTGGATGCGACGAGACAGGGGGCTCAGCTTATGAAATGGGGGAAGTCTTCATATGCCGTGTCAAAGGTTGGAGTGGCGGCATTGACAAGGATACAACAGAGGATGTTGAATGACAGAGGTAAGATTGCTTTGTAACAAGGTTTTTGACGAAAATTCCTTCAACAGTCCAATACATCTCTAATATCTATATGATCCGGTCAAATTACGTATTTTTAAAAACAAATTCAATCAATTCAATTCAATTCATTTATTCGTAAACATAGGTAATAGGACTGTTACAGTGGTGGTACAAAATATAAGAGAACACCATGTCGCCGATTGGCATACAAATTCAAACTTAAAACTAGGTAGTTAAGTAGGTATATAAATATACCAATTTACAACTAAACATGCTGAGTTTGAAATTAAAAATTAATTAAATTACAAGAATCGTTTTTTAAGTAAATACATACGTTTATATTAATATTAAATTACGAAAATTAAATGTCATGTCATGAGTATATTAATGTGATTTTTTTTAAAGGCATAATTGTTACATACATTTATTATCATTAGTCAATACAGGCTAAAATCTACTTATATCAAATTATCATTAAAAAATTGTGACAGGGAATAGTAGCACTTGGAAGTTAATCGTTTATTTAAGTCATTTTTGAACAAGTGCAATGGTTTCAGTCTTAAGCTAAGGGTATTTTATTAAAAATCTTAACAGCTAAGCAGAACATGCTTTTTCGCTTCAATGCGGTGTTGCGAGATACTATAACTAAGTTATGAGCTCGATGGGTATTCCTTTTAAATACTTGAGACACTTGTTTAAATAGACTAAGATTTGTTTTTACAAATACAGCTATTTCAAAAATGAAAAGTGATGGCAGAGGTAATATATTAAGTTTTTTTTAATATGGGACACAGCTATCATCCACATTCAGGCCGCACATGGCTCTTACGCATCGTTTTTGTGCCTTGAAAACGGGAATAGTAGCACTTGGAAGTTAATAGTTTATTTAAGTCATTTTTGAACAAGTGCAATGGTTTCAGCTAAGGGTATTTTATTAAAAATCTTAACAGCTAAGCAGAACATGCTTTTTCGCTTCAATGCGGTGTTGCGAGATACTCTAACTAAGTTATGAGCTCGATGGGTATTCGTTTTAAATACTTGAGACACTTGTTTAAATAGACTAAGATTTGTTTTTACAAATACAGCTATTTCAAAAATGAAAAGTGATGGCAGAGGTAATATATTAAGTTTTTTTAAATATGGGACACAGCTATCCACATCCACATTCAGGCCGCACATGGCTCTTACGCATCGTTTTTGTGCCTTGAAAACCATTTCCCTGTTGGTCGAGTTTCCCCAATAAAGAAGACCATAGCGTAAGGTTGATCCGACATAGCCATGGTAGGCTGTCATTACTGCTTCAATGTTTACTAACTTAGAGAAAGCTTCTGAAAAGAGCGTATGAATATCGACTGAGCCTTGCACAAATTTCCTCTGTGTGTGGTTTCCAGGACAGCTTCTCATCAATATTTATTCCTAAAAATTTTGTTACATTTACCGATTCCATAACATGTCCTTGGTAATTACAATTTATGGGCAACATGGGTCTGTATTGTCGAAAATGCATTATTTTAGTTTTATTAACATTTATCAAAAGATTATAAGCATTAAGCCATTGTATTATCTAGACACACGGCAGTGTGTCCGCCAAGTTCGAGCAAAAAGAAGCGACACACCGGCCGTGGGTTATTTTACACGAACCATTTCGGGCCAATTTCGACCACCCTATAACTCAAAACATATTTTATCTACGCATATGAAATTTCGAGTGTCTGTTGACATCCCCTTAATTGTCTAGATTACAAAATTTCATTATTCTACCTATAGCAGTTCTTGAGATATTGACGTCAGAAAATCGCTATTTTTACTATACACTCACTCACTGACTCACTGACTCATCAAAAACCTAGACCACTTCCAATGGTCGTACTGACTTGAAATTTGGCATGGAGATAGGTCTTAAGGTCAAAGTAAAGGGAAAAATCTGAAAACGGCCAAGTGTGAGTCAGTTTTAAAAATAGCGAAGGTGTAACTTTGTTCTACTATGAAGTCATAATGAACTAAATGGGTCTATTTTCCAATGGTCGTACCGACCTGAAATTTAGCTCGAAGGTTTGTCTTTAGGTCGAAATAAAGTAAAAATCTGAAAACGGCCAAGTGTGAGTCAGTTTCGAAAACAACGAATGTGTAATTTTGTTCTACTATAAGTAGGTATGGAGTGGAAATGAGATAAGACTTATTTAAATTTAGATACATACCAATTTAAGACAATACATGTTTGTCTTAAAGACAAGAACAATAAAATTGTTCACCACTCTGTGTGTGTCTGTTGCGGGAACCGAACCCACGATTTACGAAGTGCAAAGCAGGTCACTAGGTACACTAGGTGCGCTAATCAGTCAAACAAAAATGAAAAGACTATTTTTTCTCGCATAGTCTAAATAATTTCTAATTTTACAACTAATAAAATCGCAGATTCAAGAACATGGAAATCATATATACTCTAAGATGGAATTACGAGTATATATACTACTGCCCATCTCACCCTCCGATACGCCACGGGATGAGATGGGATGGTGCACTTCTAGGGCTACATAATAGGCCACCAATTATAATACCTACTGGTAGGTAGGTATTACCAAGTTATTAATTATCTATGTAGGTAGCGTACTTACAAACAGAATAAAGTACGTTATTGATGTATGTAATTATATGTAAGTAGGTACATTTTATAGGTGTAGGGAGCCAGTTTATTAGTAAAAATCACCTATAAATAAATAGTAAAATAGAATTAGACGCTTAGTATAAAGGGTTATAGTATAAAGTACATACCTAAGTGGAATGAGACATTTCCTAAAGCAAAAGTGATAAAAAAATAATAAAGAACCTACACCTAACAAAAATAAATGAAATCCCATCAAAAACATAAATGTGAAAGGCTGCCAAGTTCGATACTATGGGAATGCTTCGCCTATAAAAGAAGTGAGATCTGAATAAGTACCAAGTTCCATAAAAATACCTCAAATCATAAATAGTTATAGGAATGCACACTTGATTTCCAGCAGTTTTTAAGGTACATTTTGAATAAGTATCACGTTACATAGAAATACCTAAAATTATAATAGTCAGAGAAACGCACACCGGTTTTTTTAGCAGTTTCCTGATAACATTTATTATTTTCAGTACTTTTTAATGATGTAACTTGGCAAGTTTTAATAGAAAATTATATACTTGACACATTGCAGTCCAAAGGTGTCGATTTATTGCATTGAAAAGGTGTGTGGTGTGTGAAAACTTGCCAAGTAACATAACATATACACTATATCACAAAGGTTTACAAACCTTTGTGATATAGGGCCCAGGATGAGTAAAACTAAAATAAAAACTTACCTAGGCTCGGTACGCAACCTAATTTCAAGAATTTGCGTAGGCACTAGGTATCGCGAAATCAATTACCTTCTATCTAACCCAAATGAGACATGGGCCTTGTTATTGATTAGGTCCGGTTTCCTCACGGTGTTATCTTATTTCATTTATTACTCTACACTCGCTGCCATGAATGATTTCCAACATAAACAAATTTTCAATTATCATTATCAATGCTTAACAGCGGTAACGAGATAAGATATAATTTTAAACAAAAAAACCGGCCAAGAGCGTGTCGGGCCACGCTCAGTGTAGGGTTCCGCAGTTTTGTAATTTTTTTCAAAACTTTATTTCTATAGATTCTTCATCATTTTTTTTTCAAATAGATTTTAGATCTATTTGAAAAAAAATGATGATAATCTCGAAGTTCTTAATGATCAATTGATCACCAATCGGTATTATATCTGTGTAGCGCCCATCCGAACTGTAAAAAAATATTTTATGTTTTTTTCTCAGAATAGACCACAAATAAAACCGGCCAAGAGCGTGTCGGGCCACGCTCAGTGTAAGGTTCCGTAAGAGTTAAAATAACACCGCCATGGAGGATATGATGGAGCGTTCCACGTACAGCGACATCTATCGGAAAATTAAGTTAACTATTGCGCGCGAGCTTAAAGTATGGAAGATGATTTTTATGGGATAATTCTTTATTGCGTGAACCGATTTTCACCGTTTTTACTTTATTTGAAAGCACGTCATTTCATTGTGATTTTGTAGAAATTGTAAAATTTTAGAATTTTAAAGTCTCGTATCTTTGAACCATTTCAATAGAATTTTTAAAATCTTATTTTATTAGGATATATTTATCATTTTGCATCCATTCAACTTAATCTTATTACAAAATTCAACATGTGTCATCATCCCTATTAGGTATAGGAGTAACAGATAATAAAGGGGTTTGGGTAAAGTTGGCGGCCACTCATGAAAGTTGTAAATTTTGAAAGAGCAATTCAAAAGAAACTTATTTTATTATGTAGTACATATAGCTAAATAATATCGGGGCCGAGATATCACACTTTACAGTTTTATAGTAAAAACTCATAATTATTGTTGAAATGTATTGGAATGAGTAAAAACTACTACTTTCTTTGTTATTACTATATGTGTGTTCTTTAACCTTTTCCACGCCAATGACTCATATATCGGCACCGCAGGCCCAACGCCAACGACTTATTTATAGGTCATAGACCACAGAGTAAAATAAACCTACTTGCGCATGCATAAAGTTCAATTTCAGTTTTGACATTTCGGTGACGTGGCGTCTGGATGACAATTTTTACGTTTGACATGGCGTCGAAAAGGTTAAGGTATTTAAATAAAGGTAAAAAAACAATTCGTACATTTTCGGGTAGTCATAACATTGTTGATTATCCAACCAAATACAAAACCGCTTGGATCTGTCATTGAACTAACTGACTCTAACCTACATTATTTGGTCTCGCCTTGTTCGCGTATGTGTTATTTTTTATGTGTCGCGCCGCCCTCTCGACTTCTTCTGGGTCCGGGAGCTCACCCCTTGCTCCCGAGCCTCAGCCCTCACCCTGTACCTCTCCGCCAGCACCTGAGCATCCAGCTCCCACGGCGGGGTACCGGCGAGGAGGCACACCGCGGCAAAAGCTGTGGTGCAGTAGGCCCTTGCTGCCCGCTGCGCCACTATCCTTTGGGGCCGACGGAGCAAAGGTTTTGTTCTCTCCGTCAGCCGGTCCACCCATATTGGTGCACCATACAGAGCCATGCTCCTAAGCACACCCGCAAAGTTTCCTGCAGGAGCTGTTGGGTCCACCTACGTTGGGCAGCAAGCGCCCCAGAGCCGATGCAGCTCCCACTAGCCGAGAGGCGAGCCTCGCGAAGTAATCACGAAATTGCCAACCTCTGTCCAGGATAAGGCCCAGATATTTAATGTGGGGATTAACCCGGACAGCTTCCCCTCCGACGGTAATGGTTGTGTCAGGGCCCAACCGCCATTTGCCGAAGACGATCGCCTCCGTTTCTGGGAGGGACACCTTCAACCCGAGGAGCTCTATGCGACCGACAGTCATTGCCGTCGCTACGGCCGCTCTCCGAAGAGTTTCTTCGGGCCGCTTTCCCCTCACGGCCACCATCGTGTCATCGGCGTAACAGATGGTGACCATGCGTGGCAGTTGTGTCCCTCTGACGGCCCAGTCAAACCCAATGTTCCATAAAAGGGGCCCTAACACAGACCCCTGTGGAACCCCGCATGCCATGCCGTGTGCGCGCCGCCCTAGTTTTGTTTCATAGAGCACTACCCGCCCAGTTAAGTAGTGCTCTATCGCCCGCCTTAGGTGCAAGGGTACCCCGTGGTACCGAAGGGCCTCTCCTATCACCGGGTATGGGAGGGTGCCAAACGCGTTAGCGATGTCCAAGGACACCGCCACCACTCCCTCCCCTTGTCTCTCCGCGTGCTCCACGTGCCTCCTCAAAGCACTCACTGCGTCAATAGTTGAGAGCCCCCCTCGGAATCCAAACTGCCGATTGGAAAGGTTTGGTCCATACGCAGCCATGTGCTGCTGGATACGAGAGGACAAAATCCTCTCATACATTTTGGCCGTTTCGTCCAGCAGCACTAGGGGACGGTATCCCGACGGTGAGTCCGCCGGTCAGCCCTCTTTCCTCAGCAGCCACAATTTACCCTCCTTCCAGCACCTCGGGAAGCGCCCCGCCCTCAAACAGTCCTCAAAGAGGGTCTTAAGGCGAACCCCGAGGTGCTTCAGTGCTAGGAAAGCACCTTGCCGGGCACTCCGTCTGGTCCTGGGGCCTTCCGGCAGGCTCTCAGCCGATCAACGGCGCGGTCCCACTCGGCATCCGTGACTGCAGGTGCGTCAAATGGGGGTCCTTCTGGTCCGTCACGCTCCGGGGCTGCCATGTGTGGGGGAGTGAATGATGGGTCCTCCGGTGGGAACAGGCCCTCGATAACTCTGCCAAGGAGCTCCGAGTCCATGGCCTCCGTAGAGGGGGCTACCTTCATCTTGTTTCGGACCATTATATAAGGTCGCCCCCATGGGTTCCTGTCCATTGTGTCCAGGAGCTCCTTCCACGCTTCGTCCTTCCTGTGGGCTATATTGACCCCCTCCCTCCCCCTCCCTTGCCTCCTAGAGGGCCACGCGAAGCGTTTCCTCCTCCTGCGCGGTATGCCTCCTCCTTCGACAGCGGCTGTAGGCGCGGCGGGCTCTGTTACTGGCGGTACGAAGCGCAGCAACCTCCTCCGACCACCAATACACTTGGCGCTTACCCGCAAACCGCCTAGCCCGGGGCATTGCCGCATCGCAAACAGCCGTCAGGGTTGCTCTGAATCTTTCGGCCTTATCCTCTACATCGGCTCTGTCCACCGGAGGGGCACACCAAGCTTCGATCATTGCCGTCTCATCTACCATTTCCCGATCAAGGGCGGATAGCGCGGGAAACCACCGGCCCTAGCACTTGCACCAGCACCAGTTGGAGCAGTGGCTAACGCTGGGGAGACCCTCATCCGGATGTAGAGATGATCGGAGAGGGTCTCTACCTCCTCGAGGACACGCCAATCAGAAACACGTGCCGCAATGGCGGGGGTCGCAAGGGAGACGTCCACAATAGACCCCCCATTCCAGCGCACGCACATGTTTATCCGTCCCCGGTTTACCGTGTCCAGCCCCATCGCTACCACCCAGTCATGGAGCTTGCCCCCCTTCGGATTCGTAGCGACACCACCCCATGCTTGGTTCTTGGCATTGAGGTCGCCAATCACCATCACCTGCGTTGGGGCAGCCCTACGGATGACGCCCTCAAGCGAGCCAAGAAATGTCTCAAATTCTCGCAGCGGCCGATTGGGTGAGAAATACACCCCAATATCCAGGATTTTTCCCCATTTAGCCACCAGCCTTGACGAGTGTCGACTCTGAGCCATTGAAGGAAGCGCGGATTGTGCCCACCTTCACTTCCGCCACACTGCATCCGCCCTTGGCCGCTATAGCCGCTGCCACGGCGTCTGGCGTTGCCGCCTCGTTCAGGTATGCAACCCTCAGACCAGCCATTTTCACAGGCCTGTACACCCATGCATCATCCCCCACAAGGGCCTCCAATCTCTCCCGTAGACTGTCAGCTGCTCTCCCGTTATCAGCGTTGGGCACCTCTATTAAGCGGGCCCCATCGGCAGTTTTGCGAAAATTAGTCGCCTACTGTCTCTTTAACCTTTCGGAGTTAGGTATATTCACTTGTCCAATAACATTGTTTCAAGGGCTATATCTTAGCTCCGATATTACTTACGGCAAAACTTATTTTTCAGATATGCTAGTCTAAGGTGGTGCTACAAAATAGTAGTAAAAAAAACGATGGCCGCTAAAAAAAAAAATGACGCCACTAGTCCATACAAAGTTACCCAAACTCCTTTATATACTTATTTAATAAGATAATTAATAAAAGTGTTTTCTGCTTACAGTACTTGATGTGATCGCTCTGTGGATACTATTTTACATAATATATCAATATTCTTTCTTTATGGCACCGCTCAAAAGACAGCAATGCTAATTAGATCTTACAATGCATCATAAAATATTATTTTTATTCTGATGGCTAACAAATGCATATCAGTTTAAAACTAGATAACAATCAATTCTAAGATAAAACAATACATAATCTTGACATTCGGTGATAAACTTATCTCTAAATTATGTCACTAGAAACCAACAATATTCTCATTTTCGCGCTCACTGTCGCAAACATGGCTTCTAAAGTAGCCATAGTTACTGGATCGAATAAAGGAATAGGACTCGGAATTGTGAGAGGATTGTGCAAAAGGTTCCAAGGAATAGTGTATCTAACATCCCGAAACGAGCAACGCGGAAAAACAGCAGTAAGACAGCTTAAAGAAGAAGGTTTATACCCAAGCTATCAAAAACTAGATGTCACTAAAAAGGAGAGTTTAGAAATATTCCGTGACAACATTAAAAAGCAACATGGCGGAATAGATGTATTAGTAAATAACGCCGCTTTAGCGTTCAGAAAGGACTCGGCTATGCCAGCGATAGTTCAAGCAGAACGCACATTATTCGTTAATTATTTCTCTTTGCTATCCACTTGTGAAATCCTATTTCCTTTATTAAGAAACGGTGCTAGAGTTATTAACGTTTGTAGTAATTTAGGACATTTGTCACAAATACCTAGCTCGACGTTAAGAAGTAGGTTCAAAGATCCGAATTTGACGATAGAGGAGCTGAGTGAGCTGATGACGCAGTATGTGGATGCGACGAGACAGGGGGCTCAGCTTATGAAATGGGGGAAGTCTTCATATGCCGTGTCAAAGGTTGGAGTGGCGGCATTGACAAGGATACAACAGAGGATGTTGAATGACAGAGGTAAGATTGCTTTGTAACAAGGTTTTTGACGAAAATTCCTTCAACAGTCCAATACATCTCTAATATCTATATGATCCGGTCAAATTACGTATTTTTAAAAACAAATTCAATCAATTCAATTCAATTCATTTATTCGTAAACATAGGTAATAGGACTGTTACAGTGGTGGTACAAAATATAAGAGAACACCATGTCGCCGATTGGCATACAAATTCAAACTTAAAACTAGGTAGTTAAGTAGGTATATAAATATACCAATTTACAACTAAACATGCTGAGTTTGAAATTAAAAATTAATTAAATTACAAGAATCGTTTTTTAAGTAAATACATACGTTTATATTAATATTAAATTACGAAAATTAAATGTCATGTCATGAGTATATTAATGTGATTTTTTTTAAAGGCATAATTGTTACATACATTTATTATCATTAGTCAATACAGGCTAAAATCTACTTATATCAAATTATCATTAAAAAATTGTGACAGGGAATAGTAGCACTTGGAAGTTAATCGTTTATTTAAGTCATTTTTGAACAAGTGCAATGGTTTCAGTCTTAAGCTAAGGGTATTTTATTAAAAATCTTAACAGCTAAGCAGAACATGCTTTTTCGCTTCAATGCGGTGTTGCGAGATACTATAACTAAGTTATGAGCTCGATGGGTATTCCTTTTAAATACTTGAGACACTTGTTTAAATAGACTAAGATTTGTTTTTACAAATACAGCTATTTCAAAAATGAAAAGTGATGGCAGAGGTAATATATTAAGTTTTTTTTAATATGGGACACAGCTATCATCCACATTCAGGCCGCACATGGCTCTTACGCATCGTTTTTGTGCCTTGAAAACGGGAATAGTAGCACTTGGAAGTTAATAGTTTATTTAAGTCATTTTTGAACAAGTGCAATGGTTTCAGCTAAGGGTATTTTATTAAAAATCTTAACAGCTAAGCAGAACATGCTTTTTCGCTTCAATGCGGTGTTGCGAGATACTCTAACTAAGTTATGAGCTCGATGGGTATTCGTTTTAAATACTTGAGACACTTGTTTAAATAGACTAAGATTTGTTTTTACAAATACAGCTATTTCAAAAATGAAAAGTGATGGCAGAGGTAATATATTAAGTTTTTTTAAATATGGGACACAGCTATCCACATCCACATTCAGGCCGCACATGGCTCTTACGCATCGTTTTTGTGCCTTGAAAACCATTTCCCTGTTGGTCGAGTTTCCCCAATAAAGAAGACCATAGCGTAAGGTTGATCCGACATAGCCATGGTAGGCTGTCATTACTGCTTCAATGTTTACTAACTTAGAGAAAGCTTCTGAAAAGAGCGTATGAATATCGACTGAGCCTTGCACAAATTTCCTCTGTGTGTGGTTTCCAGGACAGCTTCTCATCAATATTTATTCCTAAAAATTTTGTTACATTTACCGATTCCATAACATGTCCTTGGTAATTACAATTTATGGGCAACATGGGTCTGTATTGTCGAAAATGCATTATTTTAGTTTTATTAACATTTATCAAAAGATTATAAGCATTAAGCCATTGTATTATCTAGACACACGGCAGTGTGTCCGCCAAGTTCGAGCAAAAAGAAGCGACACACCGGCCGTGGGTTATTTTACACGAACCATTTCGGGCCAATTTCGACCACCCTATAACTCAAAACATATTTTATCTACGCATATGAAATTTCGAGTGTCTGTTGACATCCCCTTAATTGTCTAGATTACAAAATTTCATTATTCTACCTATAGCAGTTCTTGAGATATTGACGTCAGAAAATCGCTATTTTTACTATACACTCACTCACTGACTCACTGACTCATCAAAAACCTAGACCACTTCCAATGGTCGTACTGACTTGAAATTTGGCATGGAGATAGGTCTTAAGGTCAAAGTAAAGGGAAAAATCTGAAAACGGCCAAGTGTGAGTCAGTTTTAAAAATAGCGAAGGTGTAACTTTGTTCTACTATGAAGTCATAATGAACTAAATGGGTCTATTTTCCAATGGTCGTACCGACCTGAAATTTAGCTCGAAGGTTTGTCTTTAGGTCGAAATAAAGTAAAAATCTGAAAACGGCCAAGTGTGAGTCAGTTTCGAAAACAACGAATGTGTAATTTTGTTCTACTATAAGTAGGTATGGAGTGGAAATGAGATAAGACTTATTTAAATTTAGATACATACCAATTTAAGACAATACATGTTTGTCTTAAAGACAAGAACAATAAAATTGTTCACCACTCTGTGTGTGTCTGTTGCGGGAACCGAACCCACGATTTACGAAGTGCAAAGCAGGTCACTAGGTACACTAGGTGCGCTAATCAGTCAAACAAAAATGAAAAGACTATTTTTTCTCGCATAGTCTAAATAATTTCTAATTTTACAACTAATAAAATCGCAGATTCAAGAACATGGAAATCATATATACTCTAAGATGGAATTACGAGTATATATACTACTGCCCATCTCACCCTCCGATACGCCACGGGATGAGATGGGATGGTGCACTTCTAGGGCTACATAATAGGCCACCAATTATAATACCTACTGGTAGGTAGGTATTACCAAGTTATTAATTATCTATGTAGGTAGCGTACTTACAAACAGAATAAAGTACGTTATTGATGTATGTAATTATATGTAAGTAGGTACATTTTATAGGTGTAGGGAGCCAGTTTATTAGTAAAAATCACCTATAAATAAATAGTAAAATAGAATTAGACGCTTAGTATAAAGGGTTATAGTATAAAGTACATACCTAAGTGGAATGAGACATTTCCTAAAGCAAAAGTGATAAAAAAATAATAAAGAACCTACACCTAACAAAAATAAATGAAATCCCATCAAAAACATAAATGTGAAAGGCTGCCAAGTTCGATACTATGGGAATGCTTCGCCTATAAAAGAAGTGAGATCTGAATAAGTACCAAGTTCCATAAAAATACCTCAAATCATAAATAGTTATAGGAATGCACACTTGATTTCCAGCAGTTTTTAAGGTACATTTTGAATAAGTATCACGTTACATAGAAATACCTAAAATTATAATAGTCAGAGAAACGCACACCGGTTTTTTTAGCAGTTTCCTGATAACATTTATTATTTTCAGTACTTTTTAATGATGTAACTTGGCAAGTTTTAATAGAAAATTATATACTTGACACATTGCAGTCCAAAGGTGTCGATTTATTGCATTGAAAAGGTGTGTGGTGTGTGAAAACTTGCCAAGTAACATAACATATACACTATATCACAAAGGTTTACAAACCTTTGTGATATAGGGCCCAGGATGAGTAAAACTAAAATAAAAACTTACCTAGGCTCGGTACGCAACCTAATTTCAAGAATTTGCGTAGGCACTAGGTATCGCGAAATCAATTACCTTCTATCTAACCCAAATGAGACATGGGCCTTGTTATTGATTAGGTCCGGTTTCCTCACGGTGTTATCTTATTTCATTTATTACTCTACACTCGCTGCCATGAATGATTTCCAACATAAACAAATTTTCAATTATCATTATCAATGCTTAACAGCGGTAACGAGATAAGATATAATTTTAAACAAAAAAACCGGCCAAGAGCGTGTCGGGCCACGCTCAGTGTAGGGTTCCGCAGTTTTGTAATTTTTTTCAAAACTTTATTTCTATAGATTCTTCATCATTTTTTTTTCAAATAGATTTTAGATCTATTTGAAAAAAAATGATGATAATCTCGAAGTTCTTAATGATCAATTGATCACCAATCGGTATTATATCTGTGTAGCGCCCATCCGAACTGTAAAAAAATATTTTATGTTTTTTTCTCAGAATAGACCACAAATAAAACCGGCCAAGAGCGTGTCGGGCCACGCTCAGTGTAAGGTTCCGTAAGAGTTAAAATAACACCGCCATGGAGGATATGATAGGAGCGTTCCACGTACAGCGACATCTATCGGAAAATTAAGTTAACTATTGCGCGCGAGCTTAAAGTATGGAAGATGATTTTTATGGGATAATTCTTTATTGCGTGAACCGATTTTCACCGTTTTTACTTTATTTGAAAGCACGTCATTTCATTGTGATTTTGTAGAAATTACAGGTACAATAAACACCTGCTTATACTGTTAAATTACAAACTTAGTTCAGAAATTATATTGTATTTTTTTTTCAAAAACTATTCAAGCTATCAAGTTCAAAATAATTTTCCTAGAAAGTTTTTATAAAGTTCTACTTTTGAGATTTTTTTCATATTTTTAAAACTTATGGTTCAAAAGTACACATTTTTTTTTACTACTGGAGCGATTATTTCTGAAAATATTTATATTATCAAAAAATGGTTTTAGTAAACCCCTATTCATTTTTAAATACCTATCCAACAATATATCACACGTTAGGGTTGAAATGAAAAAAAAAATCACTCCTCACTTTACGTCTAGGGGAGTACTTACCCTAATAAAAAAATTTTTTTTCACTTTTTATTTTACCACTTTGTCGGCGTGATTGATATGATATACATACATATTAGTACCAAATTTCAACTTTCTAGTGCTAACGGTCACTGAGATTATCCGCGGACGGACGGACGGACGGACAGACATGGCGAAACTTTAAGTTGACTACGGAACCCTAAAAATCAGCAATTTGTGTCGGCAGTACTGTAATTCAGTCGGTGTTTTTCATTGACTTATATGAACAGTACTGCCGACATACATTTGCTGAATTGGGTACTTTCCTGGGTAAAAAAATAATAATTCTATGCAGTCCGTCAGTTAGATTATCAAAAAATATTGGATACGTATTTTTTATTTTGTCAATCAAACAAAAATTGGTGAAGATATAGCCCGTTAAAGTTCCGCGTGACGTCACATTATACTAAAAATTGTACTGAAATGTGACGTCACGCGGAACTTTAACGGGCTATATCTTCACCAATTTTTGTTTGATTGACAAAACAAAAAATACGTGCCCAATATTTTTTGATAATCTAACTGACGGACTAAATATATTTTTTTAGGAAAGTAGCCAATTCATATGGAAACGTCCAATACCTTCGCACGCACATCACGCAAACGTGTGACTTGTCTTATGAGAATTCTTATTTCACAACGCAGTGGAACTTGCACGTCTAGGCATACGCAGACGGTCTCGGCCTTTAAAAGCGTTTTTCGATTGTTTTTCGGTAGAAAAAGAAAAAAAATAGGGTAGGACCACCGGAACCATAGAGTTCACCAGTTTCTGCTATAGGCTCCATATACTATCAGTCAGTGGTCAAGCGACTGCCTGTTCTCGGGCCCGACCTGTCGGTTAGAGAGGTGTAATAAAATTTTTAGCATTTAGGGAGTTTAGAGAGGGGCAGGGAGAAGCAGGTTACACGTTGTTATACCCGTATTACATCACCTTGAATTAGACCCGGCCAAACTACATGGATTAGCACCAATATGTTAGACAGTTTTGACCAATATAATGCAATTAAAAAATATGGTTGAAAAAAAACTTAAATTTTACAACCATACAACTTCAGTTTTTCTCATTGTGTAACAGGAGATGACATCCCTAAGAAATTCTTTGTCCCTAAAGTTGTGGTGAAAATCACTACAAGTCTATAGTTCTATACTACTCTTTGATTCAGTCATAGCTGTCAACCGCCAAACATGGGGCACAAAATTTGTTCTAGCTAGATGTCACATCTAGTAGAATACATAATAATTATAATAAAACAATGTTTTTTCTCCAAGTATGACACAAAATTTATTCACTTATTCAGATATAAAAGTGAATACCGTGTACCCCGGCTACGTGGCAACGGACATGACGGCGCACAAGGGCCCGCTGACCGTCGACGAGGGCGCGCAGCCGGCGCTGTTCCTGGCCCTGGACGCGCCGGGCTCGCTGCGCGGCGAGTACGTGTGGAGCGACAACACCGTCGCCGACTGGGAGGGAGACGACATGCCCAAACATGTCAAATGAAATACAGCTTGAGATTAGAATAGTTGTTGATAAAAAAACACGTGAACTTATAGTACGATTTTTTTAAGATGTCGGAATTGTCGGTAGAACTCTTTAAGATTCCAACATCTTAAAAAATTACCACTATACCTACATTAATGGAGCGGGCTGGGTCTTCGAACAAAGTAGATTTTTTTAGGATACTTAACTGATACTTTTAGGGGGATTCTTTGAATTGTTTTTGAATATGTTATAGCAACTGTAGACCAAGGAAATAAAAAAAATTGAAATTAACTTATAATCATATAATGTCTATTGACAGACTCAAGATAGGTGCAACGACGAGTGAAGCGAGGAGCGTGTTAAGTGAACTGCGAACATATACAAGATATCTCTATACTCCGCTTAGCGCGTTATTTCTTTGAAATCTGAGCTGCCAAAAAGAAGGGGTACGCAATGCTAGACAAGGAACGCGCGATTGTTCCGTGGGGTGTAAGAGAGAGTCAGACATTAATGGTTGCCATGGAGACGTACTAAGTTTACTGTCACTTCCAATAATTAGTATCTTACTATAGAGTGGAATTACTTCGAGCGTGGCAGCGGGGGTCGCATAGCCGGGGTCTTGGGTTAATTAGTCTATGACTGCGAACAAGCAATCCGCCAGAACATGGCTAACTGACATCTTTTACTTTACGATAAAGGCTTGTTTACATTTATTAGTGCTAGGGTGCGAGTTCATATTTTCTACTTCTGTTTAGTAACAAATGTATGAACTCGCACTAAACACTAATCAATGTGTAAATGGGCCTTAAGGGAGAGGAGCCCTCACCCACCGCGAGGATGACTCTTTTTTACGCAAGGATGGAAGCGTATTACTGCCCAGCCGGGCGACATCTCCTGATTAAGCTCTATTTCTAATGATGATATGTAGATGTACCTTTTGTACGTCGGAAACTGTATGTACATACCTCCATAGTTTAGCAGATATAACACATTAAAGGTGGCCCGGCTGGAGATTTTACTCTCCACGCCTGTACCAGCTAATATCTGCGATTTTAAGATGTGATTCGAATAACAGATGTATGTACCTCCAAATAAACCATTTTTTATTTCAAAAATGTCTTACAAAATACTTTTTCATACATTTACATTTTCAGTAGGAATGTGCAGAATAGTAAGCGCCTACCAAAAATTTGTAGCAAATTTAGACGCACACGTATTTGCGATCACATTTGTTAAAGTATTAGGTTGATGTATCTTATTCGGAATAAACATGCAAAGAAACCACGATCTACTAAACAAATGTAAAATAAATAACTAATAAAAACAAACTTTTATTTAAATGTTGTTGTTAGTTTTTAAGTTGACATTCTTTTTAAATATGTGTTGACTTGTTTTAATGTTTATTGAAATAAATTATTATTATTTAGGTGATTGTTTTATAGGAAATAATGCCGGTCTAGCTGAAAGGCTTGGTCTATAAGACCATTGTCAAAGCCTCATGTTCTAATTATAAAATTACTTAACAAAAATTGTCAATAGATGGCGCTTTGCTTTAGAATCTTATTCCTACATCGCGCTATTAAAAGTTATGCAGTAAATATATATAAGGGTCGGAAAACAATTTGTATTTAATAAAAAATCAAGTGAGTATTACGATATACAGTGTGTAGTAATAAAGTGGTAGTAGTATAATCAGTGTGTTATTTTTGGACCCCGAACACCATTATAAGGCCCGTTCTGATGTACGACTGTGAGACGTGGGCAGTCACTCAAAAGCACGTGCACACTATCCAAGTTACTGAAATGAAGATGCTGAGGTCTTTGATTATTAAACCAACCGGATGCGAGACGCGCACTAATTTCTATCAGAAAAAGTCTGCCAATTTCGGCGCGGGGGACGAGGAAACGCACACAAATACTGTTAACACTGTGACGTCACGACGACGTCACAGCGCCACGACAACCGGAGCGGCGGGGTGCGACGCGCGGCGAGCGGAGAGCAACAGCCGCATCCCCTCCACGCGCCCGGCCGCCAGCGCCGCGCCGCGCCCATATAAGCCCGCCCGGACCGTGCCGCAGTGGCAGTCGATGTTCCGAGCTCGAGCGACGAACACCGGCTGCTAAGTCCTAGAGGGCGGCCCTCTGAGGGCCGCGCGAAATCACGCGTTGTTAGCCGGAGGACTTTCCCGTTCCCCTTCCCCCCGTAGTATAACCTCAGAGGGCCGCGCGAAATCTCGCGTTGTTAGCCGGGAGGTTTCCCCAGTTAGTCCCGATACCGGTAAACCCAGAAAGCCGCGCGAAACCTCGCGTACAAGACCCAGTTATATTAGTTACCTTGGTGTTTTACTTTAACCCTATCCTCCAAACCCTGAGTTAGCCTGGAAACCTTCACAAAGCCCCTCAGGCTGAAGGATATGTGTGGTTGCCCTCACGACAACCATTACATTTGGCGCCCAACGGAAAAACTCACTTACAGGAGTTTTGGTTAGCTCGGAGGATAAGGGTCGATGATAAAGGTTTTTTTTTTCTTTTTATTCGACGCGTCCCACCCACCCGTGAATCGGGAGAGACGAAAGCTTAATTATATTCCACAGAATAGCCCCGTTACCTGCCGCCGTCCCCCAGCCGTGTGATTGTTACCAAGGAAGGTAATACCGGCCGTAGCCAGCACTTAGGTGAGTCGTAGCCGCTATCTTGAACCACGATCCATCTACAGCGCCGGTAAGTTACACAAAGAGAGCCCTAACGCGTCGATCCACCGGAACGTTTCAACGTATCGCCGATGTCGACATCCTGGATATACCACTTGAGGAAAGAACAGTTAACTCAGGCAGCTGAGGAAAGGAACATACAGACTGAAGGTCTAAACGTGGAACAGATACGAAAACTATTAGCAGAGGCCGTGAAAGAAGACGCCAACGAAGGCAAACCCGACGAGTTTGGAACACCAGACGGAAAACCAACTACGAAGATGGAACAGCCTGACAAAGAATTGAGAAAGATAATCAGGGACTGGAACCTCACCTTTAAACCAACAGACGACGCCGTCGAATTTATCGAAAGACTGGAGGAATTAATAGCGGCAAGTAGTATTACAAAAGAGGACATTTTGCCTATCCTACCCCGAATACTACGGGAGGAACCCTTACTGTGGTACAGAAATAACGCAGAGACATGGGAGACATGGGAGGAGTTCATCACGCTGTTTAAACTCTACTATTTTCCGACAAATTATGAAGAAACCCTAGTCACAAGGATCGTAGCCAGGAAACAGAGGTACAGGGAAAGTTTTACAGACTACCTAACTGACCTCCAGACACTGATGCGAAGGTATAGGAAGCTAACCGATAAAGAAAAGATAAACCGCATCCACGAGAATATGCAGAGTAGCTACAAATTATATATCAAAAAACAGGACATCGAGGACCTACCCGGATTACTGCAGCTCGCTTCCGAGTACGAGAATATACAGAGAGACAGGTTCAGTACGAATAGAAGATCGTACGAGGTCAACCAAGACACAACCTCACAGGAAGGAGAAGGGGGGACACCGCGTTCAATCAGTTACTCAGGTATGTCAACGAACTCCATGAATCAATATCGACCGCAAGGCAAAAGAACCAATTCAGGGAACGACAAAAAAAGTCAACCCCACATACGACACACGTAACTGCTGCTGGTCATGCGGGAAAACAGGACACATGACTAAAGACTGCCGATCGACAAGGAGGATATTTTGCAGTGAGTGCGGTAGACAGGGAGTCCTGAGTAAAAACTGCTGTAAAAGGAAACAGTGGGGGAAAAATGAAGCTGTAGGAGCTGCAGGAGATGAAAACCGAGAGGATAACCGGATTTACGAGCGGATACAAATAATGGGGAAAGAATATCACTGTCTCGTAGACACAGGCTCAACAAACACTTACGTTGACCAACAGACATACAAGGAATGCATGGAGAATGGTGCAGAAGAAAAAGGGGTACAAAGGGAAGTAATACTCGCTAACGGGGGAAAAACGCGAGTAACGAAAAATATATTAGTAGAGATTCAAATGAGGAACACCCGATTTAAGCATTGGATCCGCGTGCTATCCTCCGCCACATGCACTATCATAGGCATGGATATATTGAAACGAGCCGGAATGTCGATGACATAGGCAACGGACAATCCCGCCAAAAGAAAAGATGACGACGACACAGGCGGAAGTAGTCGACCAAAACACAACGAGAACGACAGCACAGAGCCACAACATAGCGGAACTGAGGAGCAAGTAAGCCAAATCAGACCGAGTTCAGATAAGACTGATATCGGTGACAGTAAACACGAATGCACTGATTTACAACGACAGGAATTACAGACACCACTACAACAAGAATTTACAAAAAGCGAGAAAGCCCCAAAAAGAAACAAGCGTGCGGAACATAAAATAAAACGGAAACACACAGAACCCGTTAAACAGAAATATTACCCGAGGAACCCTAAGCAACAGCAAATTATACATACACATGTAAAGGAAAAGTTGGAACAAGGCATAATCGAGAAGTCGGACAGCCCGTACAGCTCACCGGCCGTATTAGTTAAGAAAGAAAACGGACAACATAGATTCCGTGTTGATTACAGAAAAATCAACGAAATATCTAGGAACCCTATCTGCGTGGCAAAACTGGCAAAGGAGGAGAACGAGCATGAGGCATTTGTATCCGAAATGCTCGGAGATGGCCTACCAGACAGTTGGGCACAGCCAGGGGAGATCGAAACAAGCACCGAACCAGTCCCGCGGGGAGGGAGAGGAAAGAAATATAGAACGGGGCGGCGCAGGAACGGTGGCTCGAAGCGAGGGGTGGCAAGGTTACCACGCACAATACAAGCACCAAAGTAGAGGGTGCATTTGTTAGTAGTGGTAGCGAAGTAAGGATTTACTTTTCATTTATTTTTCTTTCGTTTTGTTTTGCTAATTAAGTTTGTTATGTTTTTTTTATTTCATAGTTAAGTTTAATAAATTACCTACAGGCATATGTCTCAAGTTACCACGTAAAACAGGAAAAAATTAAAATATAGTACTACGAGTTTGTGTGTTAATTTACATCCCGTTGAATAGAGTACCTACCTTCCATACAAGAGACATAGTAGGAAGTATAAATAACATAAAAAGATAGGTTAATAAATGAGAGTTATACAACAAAAAAAGGAAGTACAACAACATACAAGTTGTACAGGCGGGGTAAATAGGACCCCATATAACCGGAATATATTTTTTTATAACATGGTGATTTTTACCCTAGGCAAAAATCTTCTCGACGGGGGAGGCAGTGTGACGTCACGACGACGTCACAGCGCCACCGGAGCGGCGGGGTGCGACGCGCGGCGAGCGGAGAGCAACAGCCGCATCCCCTCCACGCGCCCGGCCGCCAGCGCCGCGCCGCGCCCATATAAGCCCGCCCGGACCGTGCCGGAGTGGCAGTCGATATTCCGAGCCCGGGCGACGAACACCGGCTGCAAAGTCCTAGAGGGCCGCGCGAAATCACGCGTTGTTAGCCGGAGGACTTTCCCGTTCCCCTTCCCCCCGTAGTATAACCTCAGAGGGCCGCGAAACCTCGCGTCGTTAGCCGGGGGTTTATTCCTGATCCCGCCGTTCCACGGGGAACACTCCGACAGCCTATCCTAAGCCAGGATTACCGTACCGCATAATCGCGTATACCGGAACTAACCCGTAGTATGGAATCTAGCTCCCTTCAGGAGACCTAACTTACAACTTAAACTAAGGTTTACTTTCAATAAAGGGCGTACAAGACCCAGTTATATTAGTTACCTTGGTGTTTTACTTTAACCCTATCCTCCAAACCCTGAGTTAGCCTGGAAACCTTAACAAAGCCCCTCAGGCTGAAGAATATGTGTGGTTGCCCTCACGACAACCATTACAACACTAATGCATTTTCCATTGACGTCGCTACACACGCACACGATAAAATTATCAAACACTAGCATAAAATACACTCACACAACTATAAACACAGACACAGACAACCTGTCCGTGAACGAGATAATGTCATCTTTAAGTAAACGTACACAGTGCGAGGAACGCGTCGATAATAATATACTTAAGTATCGATATTTGTGACGTTTTCAAGTCAAAGGTACATCATTGTCGGTTGTTAATAGAGTTAATTTCTAAATGATTTTTTTATGGTAATGCCTTATTGACAACCGATAATGATGTACCTTTGACTTGAAAATGTCACATTTTATCGTAGATTTATTTATCGTATGCCTACATGTCACTGGATATAGATAGGCATTTCTTCCCTAGGGTAGTGGGAAAGCAGATGATGAAGAAAATCCAGTGAGTGCTGCGAGGTGCAGGTAGGACAGTAGAGCTGCCAAGTTTGTAACTCTTTTAGCACCACCCAGGGATTACGTGTAGGGTTGTCTAAGGTGTTTCCTACGGACGCAGAGAAACATTGATCGTAGGTTAGTTATATATTTTTGTTTCTTTACCAAGTATAAGGTTTAGCTATTGATAAAATTATAATGTTAAGTTGTGATTAAATATCAAGTTTTTCTACCAGCATATTACTTACAATTTTAGTATTCTACGTAAGTTAGTTTGTCTATTTGTTCAGGACAAATCTTGCAAGCTGATTTAGAATAACTTTTATATTATCAATTTAATATTTTGATGTGTATTTGCTTTTAAATTTAGTGGAAAATACTACAAATTGGAAACAAAGAACTATTCGAACCCACGTGTTTAGATTACCGTTCCAATAACTTCCAATTACACTAGACGTTCCTCTATCCACCTCAGTGAATTTTTCACTGTAATGAACAATGATGAATCAGTCACTAGCGACATCGTGATGTTCCAGAGTCCTTCGCAGTTGATATTTTGATTGTAATGGGCATCTGTTTCCAATTTGTGTTTCTATTTCTATTATCTCTTCTTCATTTTCTAATATTATATATAAATAAAAAGTATAACATACTGCTAATGTTAATATCGACATTTATTTTTGTGCTGTCCCATCACTAAAACTTATCTGTTAGGTACAGTGATACCAGAGTCAGAAATTAAAAGTGCCTATTTAATGGGATAAGTGTGTATAACGTACCTTATAATAAATAAAGTATAATCCATACAAAATTAAAATGCTACATAAAATGTATGGTGAAAATAAAGGTACCAATTAATTTCTAAACAGGAATATCGTTATTTCAAGCATCTACAAGTATATTTCACTTAAGGGGCGCCACACATTAGAGCGGAATTCAGCACACTAGCTGAAATTTGTCTATTAAAACAGAAATTTGTTTATGGTAGCTGTATTTTTGAGACTATAGACAAATTTCAGCTATTGTGCCGTACTACAAGCACACATACGCTGAGTTTCTGCTGGTTCTTCTCAGTTGGGGCTCCTTTCCGAACCAGTAGTAGTTTATTGCCCTTCCCATAATACGGTTTTAAAAAGATTTGATTTCAATACAGTTGTTAAACCAGTGTTTATGTTTTATTTCATTACCGTGCGTCCGTGCGTAATGTGCTATAGGCTAGTTTATCCTGATAGTGTCAGTTTTTTGAGTTCCAAACCACCTTACAGCCCTGCCCTCGGCGGTCCTCGACGACATATATAATTTAAAAAGCTATGCGTGTGAATGAGTTTCACCTTTGAAGTACTGACGTTAATCTTTTCATTTTTGTTAATGATTAAAAATAATATATAATTTGAATAATTTAAAAGTAGATTAAAATATGTTTAGAAACAATTTAATAACAACACACACCCAGAGACACACTGTTTTTTTAACAGAGCAATGCTTTACAATTATGGCTGTATGCCGAATGGGTCTCTGCCTAACCCACGGAGTATCTTTTAAGTGTATTGCCTAACCTGTCATAACAATGACAATGAATGACATAATGGCGGACGTATTTCTGCCGCACTTGTTTGCAATATTTCACTTACCTCCCTCGATGTAATCGTGTTCATAATTGCATACCCAATTTATGAATGAATTCATTGATAAATTGGGTATGCAATTAAGAACCCGATGGTACAATGTAGTATGAAGAGTCAAGTTTATAAATTACCCTAAAGCAGATGTAGTACCATTAAGTGGCAACACTTTTTGATTGACAATATTTTTTAGTTTTTTGCTAATTTCGTGCACTATTTGATGATATTTAGACGTAATTATACTTACAGATGAAAAGAAACGTTATCCTTATGTAAACTAGATAATTCAGATCTTTTCTTACATGAAAACAAGCAGCAATTCGGCATTTTTACCTCAGATCGTTCCGGGCTGACTGACATTCATTGAATGGCGTTTGACGCGCGACAACTAGTTTTATATAACCGCTACGACCAGTGGTCTTGTACTTTTGGCAGAGGGGGACGCCTGACAATTACCACTCCATTGGTTTATTTCTCTGAGGCTGAGGTGGATGTGCGGCGTTACCAGGCTCGATAAAATCCGCAACGAGTACGTGCGAGGAAGCCTGGGCGTGCGCGACATCGCCGACAAGATGCAGGATGCAGGTATGTCGGCTGCGATGGTATGGCCACGTAAAGAGGAGCCACCCGACTAAGTAGGAAACTTGGTGCTACGGCTTTCCGCCCCTGGTAAAAGAGGTAGAGGCAAACCCAGGACAGGTCAGAGTGAGTGTCAGGTGTCCGAAAAAGACGTCGAGGATAGGGCGAAGTGGAGAAGAAGGTGCGGAATGCTGACACCACCACCATACCCACCACCAGTGGGACACATAGCTTGGAAGAGAGAGAGGGATAGGAATAACATTGTAAAATTTTATGACGTAAAAGTTAGTCGCGAGATTTTCCCGTGTAAAAGAGATTGTACATATTTATATAGAGGAAACCTTATGTATTGTATAATACAGGGTGTTTGGTAACCGGATGCAAAGCCGAAAGTAGGAGATAGTCTAGGTCATGTAGAACATTTTTAGCCATACTTGTCTTAGACAAATGTTATTAGTTTTTTTTTAGATTTAAATTTTAAGATTTGTCGGAGAAAACTGCAAAACTTCAGACTAAATCGATAATTAGTACTTTTTTTACTGCAGGTAGATTTTTTTTTGTTTTATTTCTTATTGTGCAATGTCTATCAAACACTAGAAAAGTGATTTCAAACATCTGTGTCTAAAGAAAACAAGTTGACAGCGATTTAAAATTTTAGTTACATGAAAATGTAAACGATTTAAGTGATTTCAAAGTACGATAAAAAAAAAACTAAAATAGCCACGAATTTTCAAACCATTTTAAAAACATGCTTGGCTTTTACCCTTTTATTTAAGCTATCAAACACGACTGTAGCTACTGTATCCTTGAAAATAAGCCACCTAAACCAACTGGGTAGCTAAAATGTTTCACTCTACTTGTGATACTTGTGGTAGTTGTGGTGACGAATCTCATTATGATTTTACAATAAAACATTGGTTCTGAATACTAAGTTGGCGTTGACTTGACATTTGACTTGTTTTAAAAGGGTTAAGTGTACTGGACAAAACTACCACATGCAATTTTAACAAACAAAGGCTTGCGGCGGTGAGAGACAAAAGAGACTGATAGCGGCAGGCGGTGAGCGGCGTTAAACAAAGATGATCGGTTTTGTGCTTTATTGACAAAGATAAACTGATTAGCTACATGAGTATTTGTGCAAAAACTAGTAATTTAGTCTAGTTACAACTTCAGTTGCGATTAGACGTTCATTGTGGTTTAATTTCCCGCTCTCATCTCAATTTACCGTGTCAAGTTGTAGCTGCCGTAGGCGCTCCTTCACGTGTAATTACGACTTCTTCATTGTAAACATGGAGTTTACGAACGAAGAATACGCCGACATTATCTACATGTACTGCAAAGCTGACAGTAATGGAGCGATGGCCCGACGGATGTACCAAGAGCGTTTTCCAAACCGGAGATTGCCTAATGTGAGAGTGTTTTACAATTCATTCCGAAGGCTACGTGAGAATGGTATTGCTGTGCAACATGGAGGGAATCCAGGACGTAATCGCCCTGAAGTGGAGGAAGACGTTCTACAGGCATTTGCAGAGGATCCGAATACGAGCATCAGAGTGGTAGCTCGTAATCTGAACTTGTCCACATGGAAAGTATGGGCCACAATGAATCGTGAGGGAAAATATCCTTTTCGCGGCATCGGAGTTCAAGGTTTGGACGAAGGAGATCCTGCATGCCGATTTTTACTCAATGCGGATATCGAAGACCGACGTTTTTTGCGAAGCATTCTTTGGACCGATGAATCGAAATTTTCCCGGGAGGGGATCACAAATTTCCATAACCTACACCAATGGGCTGACAAAAACAACAATCCACATTGGAAAAAGCAAGTGTCCTTCCAAAGAAGGTTTTCCGTCAATGTGTGGGCTGGAATCATCGGCAGAGTCCTTATTGGGCCACATTTTTTGCCAAATAATTTAAATGGGGCAAATTATTTGGAATTTTTACAAAACGATTTGCCCAGGCTTATTGACGAAGACCAGCTGCCCGGTGCAGTGACATTTCAACACGACGGTTGTCCCGCCCATTACTCTCTGGCTGTAAGGGAGCATCTGGATAACTGTTTCCCGGACGGTTGGATCGGCAGAGGCGGACGAATCCCTTGGCCCGCTCGGTCACCTGATTTGACACCATTGGATTTTTTCGTTTGGGGCCGAGCTAAGGAGCTAGTCTACACACAAGAGGTCATTAATACCGTAGAAGAGCTGAGGGAGAGGATAGAAGCGGCGTTCGAAAGGATAAGGGAAGAAATGATATTCGGAACAACCACCACAGAAGTAAGAAGACGGGCTCGTGCTTGTATTCGAAACGGTGGGTCACATTTTGAAAACGAGCGATGATGTGTAATTTTAATGTGTTGATCGTAAAAATAAATAACTTATCTTTTATGCTTTTGTTTTAATTTACCCTAAACATTCCCTCTTATTAGTACAGGTAGCCTATTTTCAAAGATAAAATGGCTTGAGACATGATTGTCTTATCGCCCGCCGCCTGCCGCTATCAGTCCCTTTTGTCTCTCACCGCCGCAAGCCTTTGTTTGTTAAAATTGCATGTGGTAGTTTTGTCCAGTACACTTAACCCTTTTAAAACAAGTCAAATGTCAAGTCAACGCCAACTTAGTATTCAGAACCAATGTTTTATTGTAAAATCATAATGAGATTCGTCACCACAACTACCACAAGTATCACAAGTAGAGTGAAACATTTTAGCTACCCAGTTGGTTTAGGTGGCTTATTTTCAAGGATACAGTAGCTACAGTCGTGTTTGATAGCTTAAATAAAAGGGTAAAAGCCAAGCATGTTTTTAAAATGGTTTGAAAATTCGTGGCTATTTTAGTTTTTTTTTTCGTACTTTGAAATCACTTAAATCGTTTACATTTTCATGTAACTAAAATTTTAAATCGCTGTCAACTTGTTTTCTTTAGACACAGATGTTTGAAATCACTTTTCTAGTGTTTGATAGACATTGCACAATACGAAATAAAACAAAAAAAAATCTACCTGCAGTAAAAAAAGTACTAATTATCGATTTAGTCTGAAGTTTTGCAGTTTTCTCCGACAAATTTTTAAATTTAAATTAAAAAAAAACTAATAACATTTGTCTAAGACAAGTATGGCTAAAAATGTTCTACATGACCTAGGCTATCTCCTACTTTCGGCTTTGCATCCGGTTACCAAACACCCTGTATACGTTACCGAACAAAATCATGGGTTTGATTCAGTTTAATGTTAAGTAATTACCTACTTATGCTTTGAATAGGTACACATTTTGTTAAATTAGGTTACATAACATCTTGTTTTTGTTATAAAAAGATCAGGCGTTTTGTTTTTTCATACATCTACAATCTTTTGATGCTGCTGCCACTGACAAGGCCACGCATAATCATAATCATAATCATAATCATTTATTTCTTTGTAAAAACACAGGTATTTGAAATGATGTTACAATTGGTAGTGAATCACCATGTTTTTGCCATAAGGCGTACAAAACAAACAGTCAAACTAATGACAAACTAAATACTTAATATTAGAAAGTACTTTTACTAACAAAACTAAGACTAACTATATATAACATAATAATAACACTAGCACGTTCCGTGGTCGGGAAAGACATACACACTAGCACTATATTACATCAGGTACATTACGCAAACTTGCCGTGATAAACTGAGTCTTTCAAATATTCTTCAACAGAGTAGAATGCTTTCTTTACCAGAAAGTCAAGAAGCATTTTCTTAAATTGTACTACATTTTTACAGTCTAAGATAGATTTTGGCAGATTATTATATATTCTGGGTGCCATTCCAAACGCACTTTTAGAAAACAAGGCAGTGTCAAATGAATACGTGCATATTTTTTCACGGTGTCTAATGCTATTGAGCTTTTTAAAGTTACTTATGTTATTTTTTACATATGTTGCTATTTCATAGATGTACAGACAAGGCAGTGTTAGTATATTAAGTTTAATGAACAGTGATTTACATGATTCCGGAAGAAAAATATGGCATACAGCCCTTAAACAATTTTTTTGTGCTATAAAAGCCCTTTCTCTGTCTACAGAGTTTCCCCAGAACATAACTCCATACCGCAAAGTAGATGTAACATAAGCGTGATACGCAATAAGCACGGTGGACTGGTCAGTTACTTTTCTCAGGTTACACAAGGCATAAGAATATCGATCCAGTTTACTACATATCGTATCAATTTGGTCCGTCCAAGTTAATTTACTATCTAAATTTAATCCCAGAAAATGTGTCATTTCAGTTTCATCTATTTTTTCATTTTTATATGTAACAATTAAATTTGGGGTTTTGTTAATTCTTTGTCTGAAATTCATTATTTTTGTTTTACGTGTATTAATTTTTAATTTATCGTTATTCATCCATTCAATTATTAATTCAAGCGTTCTATTGATGTTATATTGATATGTCTGTAGGTCTTCTCCTGTAATGATTACTGTGCTGTCATCAGCAAAAAGTGTCATGGGGTAGTTAACGGCTTGAGGGAGGTCATTAATGTATATGATGAACAACAAAGGGCCTAAAACGCTCCCTTGTGGTACTCCGCTTGTTATTTCACGTGGATCTGATGAATAAAATATTTCTTTTTTTGTTTCGAGACAAATTCTATTTATTTGAGTTATTTGTTTTCGATTACTTAAATATGATTTAATTAAATCGTGGACGTTGCCTCGTATACCATATTTATAGAGCTTTTCTAATAACAGGCTATGGTCGACGAAGTCAAAAGCTTTCGTCATATCCATGTAAACTGCACAGACCGGTGTTGTTTTGTCAACATTTGTCATGATTATTTGGAGTAGATCATATATAGCCAGGTTTATTGATTTGTTTTTGCGAAACCCATTTTGTTCTTTGGCAAATAAGTTATGTTTTTCAAAGTATGAGCTAATTTTGTTATAAATGACCTTTTCAAATATTTTTGAGAAAATTGGAATTAAAGCTACTGGCCGATAGTTATTAATATCAAGTTTATTATCTTTCTTGTAAAGAGGTTTTATGATAGATGTTTTCAGTCGATCCGGAAATATTCCTTTTTCTATGCACAAGTTTGCTATATAACTTAAAGGTGTCGAGATAATGTGTGCAACTGATTTAATAATTCTAGTATCTAGTCCATCAATCCCTGTACTATTAGTATTTTTCAATTAATTTATAATTATATGAATGTCATCGGAAATTGTTGGTACCATGAATATTGAATTGGGTGAATTAAATGTCATTGTATTAAATAATCTATTATTATTTATACCACCATCATTATTACTAGTGATATAAGTTTGCTCAATAAACTTATTATTAAACGCTTCAGCTACTTCTTTCGGATTTGTAATAATGTTACCTTCAAAATTAATCTTTCCGGTGGCTTCCTTTGGGCATTTCGTTTTAGGGTTGTTAATAATATGCCAGGTTGCTTTGGATTTATTAACGGCTTTTTTGATAAATTGGACATTTTGCGATTTTTGTGTTAATAATATAATTTTTTTTAGGCGACGTGAGTAGTCTTTAAAGTTGTTTTTGTTAGTCGTATCTGGTTTTAGTCTGTATTTCCAGAGAAGATCTCGCTTTTTTTACAACACTTTTTTATGCCCTTCGATATCCATCTTGGTTTACTGTGAAATGATATTTTAATTTTTTTGAATGCAAAACATAAGTTGTAAAATATTGTAAATTCATCGACAAAGGTATTGAATGCTATGTTGGGATCACCTGTCATATAAACATGATTAAAACTGACTTTTTGTATACATTCGGTAAACTTTGATACATTCTCCTTACTGTAATCTCTCTTTACAACATACCAATAAGACAGCCTACAAGTTTGTTTAACTGGACACCGTATTAACTGTGCCGTGTGGTCAGAAATAGCAAATTCTAAGACTTCTGCTTTACATCCACGTACATTTTGCAAGATATTATCTATACAAGTCTTACTGCTTAGACGTGTCGGCTGTAATACTCCTAATTTAAGATTAAAACTCTCTAAAAGGCTTTTAAACAAGATGGATTGTTTTGTTCTTTGTAACATGTCTATATTAAAATCACCGCAAACAAATACTTTTTTATTACTGTAGCACACTTTAGTTAGAATATATTGTAATTTATTTAAAAATATGTCCAGTTTTGATAAGTTACTATTAGGAATCCTATATACACAAATTACTATAATATTATGTTCTACTAGTTCTATACCTGAGCATTCAATAATATTTGAAATGGAGGCATGGGAAATGTCTTCCAAAACAACAAATTTATGGGTATTTCTAACTAAGATACATGATCCCCCATTTCTGTTTTGTCTTGAATAATGTGCAGCTAATTTATAATTACATACAGAAAGTTGTATCTCATCACCAGCTTTCATATTATGTTCCGTAACGCATAATACGTCTACGGGTTTATTGGATTCCATTAATGTTTGTAAATGGACAGTTAAAATATCGGCCTTATTAACAAGGCCATTTATATTTTGGTGCAGTATGTATACATTTCCATACACGAAAAAGATCATTGTTTCCGCTAGTTATGTTCTGGTTGTCCGCTATATTGTTGTTCATATTATTGTCAGGCTTTTTTCTACTTTTTTTTTCAGGTGTGCGATGAACTAATGAGTTCTGGATTTTACCAGGAGATATCGGTAGTGGCTCAGTTTGAAAGCTCATTGTTAGGTTTTGTAGGTTAAAAGAGTGTATTCCCGTTATAAGTGCATTTAAATCCGCGATAACTGCTTTCATTCCAGTCTTGTTAATGTTTCCTGAATAGCTTGAAAACATTTTATATGAGTAATCTAAGTTCTTGTTACTATCTAGTATGAAAGCAAATTGATGTTCAAGATTGCTGAGATACAATAAGTTGTTAAACAGCTCTACTCGCTTGTTGAATAAATTCGCTAAGTGGTTATTTCTGAAAACTGGAAGGCATATGATAATGTTTGTGTGTTGAACAGTTTGTAGTTTGCATTTCAAACGTTCAATAATAGCTGAGTAGTTTTGTGATACCTCAAAATCTGAGTCACCAATAAACAGTACGCAATAGTCATCAAGCGAGAAGTTTTCTAATTTTTTATCAAGTCCTTTAGTTAATTCGTCTGTAATCCCATGAGTAACAATGTAATGACAAACTTCATCTGAGTCAAAGTTATCCATAAGTAGTCCTCGTGTGTTCTTTTTGTTATTAGTACTAATAATGCAGAATTTTCTTGGAAGTTTCATTGTGTTCATTTTTTTACTCTCCGAGGTCTTGCCTGCAATTACTGAAGGGGGCTTGCAGCACCGCATTATCCATTAGCCCTGCCCCTCCCCTGCTTCGAGGAACAAAGGAAATCTAGGAGACTTATCGTACTAGAAACCGCATTTTTTTTTTTCAAAAAAAAAAAATACGCCACCACCTTTTTTGCATTGCAGCATCGGCTTTTCGTGTTCCCCCATTAAAGACGCAACTAATTATATATATCTCATCTAGGAGACTTATCGAACTAGGTTCAGTGTCGTGGGCTCTCTAACTATTGGTTTGACATATCAAAAAAATGCAACTATTACTAACCCATGCCAAGAAACCCAGTATCGAACGAGCGGAGCGTAAGCGAAGTGAAGTTCTTACAAACAACTTCTAGCTACGGGACGTCTCGGCATTTTGATGGCTTTTTGATTTTGAGAGTTTGTTCCGCGATAAGCCGATAACTTTAGTAGGTACTTAACGCTTTTCTGATCTTCATGAAATTTGTTGGGGTTGTAGCAGAGATACATATAATTTGAGAGTTCGTATACGAGCAGGGTCGACCAAGGGGTCATGGAGCTAGAAGTTGCGAAAAAAACATCATAAAGGTCTTGTTATATTTTTCATATCGTTTGCAAGGAAATCGCGTGTTTTAAGTTCGAGGCGGAGTACTAGTAATAATCGTTTTAAAACAAATGAGACACTTCTCGGCATAGTTAGTCGATTTACATTTTCTTGCAATAAGGCGTCTTAGCGTCCTATTGCTATATATATTTGATTTCTTGATTGCTTAGGTGATGTGGCTTTAATGCCGCCTGTACATTCTCGGGCGAGAGCACTGAACACTCGGGCGAGTGTCTCGAACAAGAGGCGATCGTCCGAGTGCAACCATGTATATTACACACTCGCATAGTTCAGTCACAGTTGTGAACTCCGAGAAGATGGACGAAAAATAAATGTTTTTTATGCATGTGTAATTTATGATCTGGATCCCATAACGCAGGTTCCGATTGATATATTTCTAGGAAATTAAGTTCACTATCATGATTCCACGCCATTCTGCCGCCCACGACACAGAGGTCACAGACACAGCACATCTTCACTTTCCAGCAGCGCGACATACTGCGAGACGCGAGAGTGCCGACTCGCGTTCCTTCGCGACGCGAGACCCTTTGACTCGGCCGCAAAAACCGACACGGGATTAAGAGCAGGCAAGACCCACGAGACAAAGCGAGCGCAGCACAGCTATGTACACTCTCACTCGACCTGTCTCGAAGTGTCTCGGCGAGAATGTACAGGCGACATAAAGACCTTCGGACTATCAAGGAGAATCGATTCTCGCAAGTCATTAAAATCGACGTACTTAACAAATATGACAGTCATGGCTATTGACAGTTATAGTTATACTACTCATGGGCCATGACGTGGCCCATGACCATGAGTCGGCCACGGGCCGAAAACAACAACACCGGTTTTGAATAATGCCATGACACTACTAATGACAGTGTAGTGATTGGAATGAAGGAATTCGAATATTTTATTGACAGTATTGAATAGGTAAATGACATTATACTGACAGTGTAGGTTCTCAAACGATACATAAATTTGTCATTGCACGACACCAAACTGTAGTACTGAGCATTTACTAAGTGACACAAAAATAAAGCCCTTGACAAAAAATAATATCTGGGGCACGGTAGTGCCCCCGCCAAGTCGACCAAAATAAACAACAAAGGCACGGCCGTACCATCCTTTTCCTGAAGCCCTTCAGGCTTCAGGCCATTTCGACCCCCCTCTAATTCTGTTGTCGATAAAGCTAGGTGGCTGAAATTTCTGTGACCAAGAGGCCATAACACAAGGAAGATATATTCCCAATATCACTGAATTTCAACATATACATTTCGAGCATAATTATGTAGTCACATCTAGTGGCACGGCAGTGCCCCCGCCAAGTCGAGCACAAAGGCACGGCTGTACCATCCTTTTCCCGAAGCCATTCAGGTCATTTTAGATCCCCCTCTAATTCTATTTTCGATAAAGCTAGAAGGCTGAAGTTTCTGACTAAGTTATTTCTTGTTGCTAAAATTTTAGCTCTTGACACTACATATTAGATAGTATAGGTTAGGTACTTACAAAAAGAAATGAGATCCCATCAAAAACATTACATACACAAAAATGCCAGTCTCGCAACGCAGTTCTCCTACTGCAAAAAGTATTGAGATCTAATGTAAAACCAAGCCGGTGTGCCGAAGTTTACTAACAACATGTCATTGTGATCTTTTGAATATTAGATGTCTATATTTTTATAATAAATAGAATGACTTGGCAATCGAACTTAGTGACTGACTAGATGCATGGACATGGACTAATCTAGAGACATCACTTCAGATTAAGTGACATACAATTTACTTTCATATATGATTAGGTACTGTGTGATGTGATGATTACGAATTATAAATGTACTTACTTATTTTAATATTCAACTTTTATAAGATTATTTTATTCTGTAATTTGTAGTTGTTAGTATTTTCGTGTTAAGTACTTAGATTAAGTAGGTATGTAAGTAGTAAGTACTTTGACGATGCAAAATTAAGTGATTGGTAAATCCTACTTGAATAAATGATTTTTGACTTTCGGCTTTGACTTTGATGATAATGATGATGATAAATCATACCCGGGACCGGAACCGCGGGTTAGCAAAATGATAGGGTTGATTTTAAAAACCCTATCATTTTGGTAAGTACATCGTTGCACACTTATCCAAAGGTAAGTGGTTACCGAAATCAAAACCTCGAATGACGTTTCCCTATCAAGCCATTTTAATCTCTATTGCTATAGACATTCGACAGGGAAACCACATTGAATATGGTTTATCTTGTTCAAAACGGTTACCCTATGATTAGGGTTAGAGCTAAAACTGGTATTAGCCATAGCAATTTGTAGGGCCCAATCTGTTGTATACCCTGCCTCTCCCTAACCCTAACCTAACCTGACAGATTGGGCCCTACAAATTGCAATGTCTAATACCTACTTATTGAAACGATTAATTTAAATAGAGGAGTTTTATGTTAGAGTTAAATCATGTTTTGTATTGTATATTAATGTTGTGTAATAGGCTCTTGTTAGGTAAGGAGGTGTTTATATCAATTACTTGGTAAAGATACTGTTAATATCTATGAATAACAAGAGGCCACCTCTGATAATAAATGACGATAATATTGATAGTGTAATCTCCCAAAATGTCTATGGTATATAATGTTTAACTGTCAAGTCATCTTGTCATTACTCATACTCTACTCAGTGTTAAGTCATTTGTCATTGCCGGTCCGGTCTATCCGAAACGCCGAAACTTTGTGCGGAAGAAACTTTGCAAAACTAGAATTTAACGAAAACATGGTTACTAAAATCGCTGTAGTGACGGGAGCGAATAAAGGAATAGGTTTCGCGATCGTCCGAGGCCTTTGTAAGCGATTCGATGGCACCGTGTACCTCACATCACGAGATGAAACTCGCGGGGAAGAAGCCGTGCGTCAGCTTGGAAAAGAGGGCTTACACCCGAAATATCATCAGCTGGATATAACTAGCGTCAAAAGCGTCGAGAAATTCCGCGATTATATAAAGAAAGAGTACGGCGGCATTGATATTTTAGTAAACAACGCGGCCATAGCTTTTAAAAACGACGCAAAGGAGCCGGTGGCGGTCCAAGCGGAGCAAACTTTACTCGTTAATTACTTCAGTCTGCTATCAACTTGCGAAATCCTGTTCCCTATACTGCGAAACGGGGCTAGAGTGGTTAATATCTCAAGCTCGGCGGGCCACTTGTCTCTAATACCCAGCGTAGCTTTGAGAAACAAGTTCCAAGACCCTATCTTGACTATTGAGAAGTTGTCGCAGCTGATGCAGGAGTACATAGATGCGGCTAAAAAGGGAATGCAGGTGGCGGAGTGGGGCAGCTCATCGTATGTGGTGTCTAAAGTTGGAGTAACAGCACTGACCAAGATTCAGCAGAGAATGTTGAATGATAGAGGTAAGCACAGATGAGAGATGTTATTGTAAAGAATATGCTAAAATAAGCATGTTTTATAGGAAAAACTTTTCTCTAAAATCAAAAATGGCCAAGATAATGGACCCTGAAGTTTCATAAATTTATTATAGTTAAGTTTTTTCTTGAGCTGTAAAATCCAGCCCTTGAAATTCAAATTTTTTGAGGTCTTTTATTGTGGTAATTTTTAAAGATGTCGGAATCTTACTAAGGAAATCTACCGACAATACCGACATCTTAAAAAAATCATACTATACATATATATTTTTGCAGCCCATATGTCTTTTACACTTTTGGCAAAATAAATTTTATCTTTAATTTTTATTGCATACCCAAACATTGACCGAGAACTTTGCTATTTAATATATCTGCTTGAACTGAGTCTCTGACACATTATTATTATTTAATAAGCAGGCAGTTGCACAACTAAAGTTACCAATATCCAAGACAAATATTGAGGAGTGATATATTTTTGTATATGAAGGGTACACGGAAAGAACATGTCTAGTCACTTTTTTTGTAAATTGAGATTTTTATATCAAAATGTAGAGTTTGAAATGAACTATTATTAACAACTTAACTTAAATCTTAACTCGTAAATAGTATGATTATTTGAATCATTCCAAACTTTAAAAGCGCTGTAACTCAAAATATTGTCAAAGTGACTAGACATGTTCTTTCCGTGTACCCTTTATATTATCATTTTATTATGTTGAAAACATGGACCCCAAAGCTTCTCTCAGATGCTATGCCATTTTAATGCCCTTGTATCTTAAGATAAAATTAATTAGGGCAGAAATAAAACACTGATCAGTAGATGAATTTTTCTATTTTTACTAATTTTTAAATACAAACTGGTTCTGATATGTCACAGTTTGTGTTATCAATGTTAACATCAAATTTGAATATGGCGAAGATCTAAAATTCACTGTAAGTGTGACTGAAACAGAAAACATTCTAAACACTCATGATTCAGTTAGCATCAAGTTGTTAAATCTATCCTTAGTAGTGTGTCTACTGAGTTCATACAGAATGTAATATATGAATTACATGAATATAAAAACAGTTTAATTTTTACTTAGATTAGAACCTATCGAAAAAATCACCCAATGGTTGAACAGACAGCTGTAAACTTTCACATAAATAAACATTAAAACTACCCTAAAAATGTGTTGAGGTTAAAAAAAACGAGTCAACAGCTGTAATCCAATATTTAAAACTATTAACTTTCTCAATCAATGATTATTACCTACAAGAAACAACATTGCAAACTTATTGAAAAATTTTTAGTTGCTATGCAACTACAATTATTTATTTCATAATAGACATTACCTAACTCAAGTATAATTTAATAAATATAACAATTTTCTATTAACCAACAACTTAAAGTAAAACTTTGATGTAGGGTGCATTGGGATAATTTAGAAAAGTGTGTAATTCCGAAAATCATTCAAATATCGCTCTTATCCCATTATTATAAGAGTCAACTTTCGGAATTACCCGTTACTTTTTTCCTATTGGAATTAGGGGAATCCACCCTACATTACTGAACAATTTAACAACTATAAATATGAGTATGACTAATTGCAATAGCGATTCGTTTAATGAGATATATGAGAACGAAAGGGGCTGAAGCCGTTTCTCATCCAATACCCATTACATCCAAGTCAGTCTCAATCTGTTCCTCATGTAGGGTTCACATTAAATGACTGGTGTCAGCGCATCTTGCATATTTGAAGGAATTTTAATTTTCTACACAATACAATACAAATAGCCTTTATTCACTGACTGTTTGTTACATTAATTAATATACTATTTAATCTATTGTTTGTTTTGCATTGGTCAGGTAGTCGGGATTTCCGACAAAGGCCTCCTCCAATATTTTCCACTCTTCTCTGTTACGAGCTGTTCTGATCCACATCTTTGGAAACTCGTCTTCCCATCTCATTTTCGGATGTCCACTATTTCTCTTACTGTATTTTGGAAACCAATTAGTAATTATTTTTGACCATTTTTCCAATTTTGTTCTTGCCATGTGGCCTGTCCATTTCCATTTCCTCTTTCGGATTTCCTTGATGACGTCTCTAACTTTGGTTTTCTTTCTGATTGTAGTTAGTTTCCATCTGTCATTTCTTCTTACACCTATCATGCTTCTTTCCATACTATGTTGACAAACTGCAATCTTCTGTATGTTCTTCTTGGTGCAAGCCCATGTTTCGCAACCATATGTTAGGCAGGGTAATAAGCAGGTATTGTATAGTTTTGATTTTATTTTCATTGGTACACTTCTGTTTTTCATTATATCTTTCATAGCCCAGTATTTGTTCCAAGTGTTGTTGATCCTTCTTTCTAGTTCCTTCAACATTTGCTCCTCTGGTGATATAACTTGGCCAAGATAGACATATTCTTTTACATAATCTATTTATTTTTCATCCACTACAATTGACTTATATTCACTATTTGTCATTACCTTTGTTTTGCTGGTATTGATGGTCAGGTCAACTTTTGCACTTTCAGTCACTAGTTGCTGTAACATGACTTGGAGTATGTCAGGGTTTTTAGCAAATAGTATTAAATCATCAGCAAAGCGAAGATGGTTCAGCTTACTTCCATTTACATTAAGTCCATACTTCTCCCATTCCAATTTTCTGAATATGGTTTCAAGAACGGCACAGAAGAGCTTTGGCGATAGTGGGTCTCCTTGTCTTACTCCCCGGAATATGCCGAAAGGTTCACCCTTGCTCTCTAGTTGGACTTCCGCCGTACTTTTCTCATATATGCTTCTGATTACAGTGATGTATTTTTCTGCGACTCCTTGTTCTCTTAAGGCGTTCCATATGCTTTGGTGATCCAGAGAGTCAAAAGCCTTGTTGTAGTCGACAAAGGACAGGTAATATTCTTTATTATAATCCTTACATTTCTGTATTAGCTGTTTGACCACATGAATGTGGTCAATTGTAGAGAAGTCCTTCCTAAAGCCTGCCTGTTCTTTGGGTTGGTTCTCGTCCAAAGCTTTGCTCAGCCTTTCTAAGATTATTTTAGAGAACACTTTATATAGGTTAGGCATCAGGCTTATTGGCCTGTAGTTATCAATTTTGTTTTTATCTCCCTTTTTGTGAATAAGGATTATTGTGGATTTTGTCCATTGAGTTGGCACATTCTGTTTGGAAAGTATGTCATTGAAGAGGTCGGTCAGTGGCTGCTTGATTTCTTCTACGAGGCTCTTTAGCAGTTCATTGGTGATATTATCATCGCCACCAGATTTGTATCTTTTTTGAGAATTAATAGCTTTAGTAGTCTCACTCACAAGTATGTGTGGAACCTCTTCTCTGATTAGTTTAGCTTGTGTTTCTTCTTTTGAATTTTCTCCGCTTGAGCTGTATAGTGTTTTGAAGAAATCGGTTGCTATTTGTGATATATGATGTCTTGACGTAGCTTTTGCTCCAGTTTTGTTTTTGTTCTCTAAGTTTGGGATCCAAGTCATGTGTTCTCTCAGCTTGTGAAGGGCTCTCTTAGTTCCCCCTGTCTTTTCTATTTCTTTTTGCATTTTCTGAAGTCTATTTTCTGTTTTGTATGTTTTGATACTCTCAGTTATGTTATCTGTTTGCTAAGTTGAACTATCTTCTTATGGTTAGAGTTTCTGTCTTTGAATAATTCCTTCCTTTGGCTTATAAGCTTTCTTGCTTCCTCCCCTATTTTGTCTTTTTTTGTTTCAATTAAAAGGGTTTTGTTTACTTCTTGTAATGATTTTTCTAGTTTGTTATATTTTTGTTGTATTCTGTCTTCTGCTTTGATTTCTTTTAAACTTTCTGTAAACTGTTCTCTTATGTTTTCTGGTAATGGTAGCGGTATGTTTGTGGTATTTACTGAGATCTTTTTTCTCTTCTTTTTTGGGTTTTTACCATAGATTGTACCTCTGAGCATTTGGTGATCTGAGTTAAAGTTTAAGTTTGATATAACACCCACATTCTTAAATGCCCGGGGAGACATAGCAAGAATGTAGTCAATTTCGTTCTTGTATGTTTCTTGGGGTGAATGCCAAGTCCAGCGTTTATTGGGTTTCTTTTTGTAAAAAGTGTTCATTATGGCTGCGTTGTTTTCTTTTGCAAAATTAACCATCCTTTCACCATTGTTGTTTGTAATGCCTGTCCTATATTTTCCTATGGTGTTTGATTTGATGTTAGTTAGTAAGTTTCCAATTTGGCCGTTGAAATCTCCCATAATAATTTTCTGTTTATGTGTTTCTCCCGTTGCAATTGCTAGTTCATGGTAAAATTTATCTGTTTCATTTTCAGTAGCCGTTTCTGTTGGGCTATAGACTTGAATTATAGACCATGGGTTTTCATAGTTAGGGAATCTTATGTTAAGTATGGCTATGCGATCAGAAATTCCTATAAATTCTATAATGTTTTCTTTCCATTTCTTTCTTACAATAAATCCGACATCATATTTGCCCGGAGTTTCTCCTTTATAGTAGAATATATAGTCATGGTGCTCTTGAATTTCTTCTTCATTTCTTCTGACCTCGCATAGTCCTACAATATCCCACTTTATGTCTGTTAGTACTACTTCGAGTTAAGCAAGTTTCTCTGGGGTTCGTAAAGTCCTTGTATTAAGAGTGGCTATATGAATGTCTGAAATGTGTGGTTGATTAGATTGTAATGGAGGGTTTTGGTCATACTCTCCCTCGGTGACCGGCCGTGTTGGGAGACAGAATATTGTTTCTTTTTGATATGATTGTGTTGTATTCATATTTGCTTTTAATTTCGATTTCCGGTTACTGCGTTTCAATAGTTTTTTGGCTGTGCTTCCTCCGATGAGTTCCTTCTGTTTGTTGTTGCCATGAAAGAATTAATTTTTGACTGTTTATTAGGCTGCTTGATTTGATCTTGGCTTTCAATGCTATTAGGGTTGTTCGATGGTGAGGGAGGAGGTGAGGAGGGTACCCTTTTGCGTTTTTCCTTATTTGTTGTGTTTTTTTCTTTTATTATGAGTTTGTCGTGTTTTATTATCGCATATTTCCCAGCTTCCCGGGTTTCAATCATCTTCGGTATAAGGGCTTTCCTTTCTTCAAGTATTTCCTTTGTAAAGTCTTCCGTAATATTAACATTTTTCGGGAAAAACTTTCTATTGTTAAGAAGTTCCATTTTCCTCCATCCCAATGTTAGTGTTATTCTTATTGGTCGTTTTTTGCTCTCAATCTTCTTCCCTAATCTCTCTGCTCGGCTAATCTCCCATGTGTCCCAGTCTGCACCCTTGTACTTTGCGTTAAAGCTGTTTAACGTTTCCAAGACTATTTGCATCAACCCACTGTAGTTAGTTTCTGTCTCATCCACGCCGTGGATGATCACATTTTCTACACAGGAGTCTTCTACACATTTTATTCTTAAATTACTTCTATGTATTTATTTATTTAAGCTTTGTTACATTCTACATTTTAGACCTCTTGCGGTTAAAAGCCTTCTGTTTTTATCTGGTACTATACTGTCATCTTTTGCTTACAGTAGTAATTATTTCGTCATGCCACCTGGCTAGTAGATCTCCTGTTTTTCTAGAGCCATGCGGCCACCTTTAACCTTTAACTTTCCTTTTAATCACCTTTAACGTCCACCAATCGTCTCTATGTCTCGCCACATGTCCAGCCCATTTCATTTCATGCTCTGAGCAAATTGTAGGGCGTCAGTAACTCCTGTCCAGTTCCTTTTCTGATGTCAATGCATTTAACTTTATCTCGCAGTTTGATACCTGAGCAACTCCATTGCTCTTTTGGTGGTCTGTATTTTACTTTTGGTTGGATTAATGATCCAAGTTTGACAGCCATAACTTAGGCAAGGTAGTAGAGCTTCTGTGTAGAAGGTTTTATTTCTTTTAACTCTAGTAAACGGCCTCCTAGCCTAGTCGGTAGTGACCCTGCCTATGAAGCAGGAGGTCCCAGGTTCGAATCCTGGTCAGGGCATTTATTTGTGTGTTCATCACGGATATTTGTTCCTGAGTTATGGATGTTTTCTATGTATTTATCTATACCTATCTATTATATATATCGTCGCGTAGTACCCACAACACGAGCCTTATTGAGCTTACTGTGGGTCTAGGTTGATTTGTGTAAGATTGTCCCATAATATTTATTTATTTATTTACGTAAAAGACGCGCTGACTCCGGCCTTATGATGTGAATCGTACATTATAATATCGTTCAAATTACGCCTATCTGGCTCCCTACCTCATTACGCAAGAAAAAAATCCAAAATCTGCGTCGCTAGTTTTGAAGTTGAGTCAATTCGCAATTACAAAGGTATTATGCTAAGTGATGACTGATGAGTTATCTCCCGATGACTGGGTAGTCTGGGTAAGTAGCTTTTTGATACTTGTAAGTGCGAGAGAGACACAATAAACACGCAGTGGCCTTACGAAAACGCCTCCGATTCCGCTGCGTTTGAGCCCTGATGGAATATTTGAAAGCAAGGACAAGCACATAGGTATACTTGGCAAATTGCGCACATCAGTTTAGTGTCTCTTCTTTTCTTTTGTTTCGAGCAGACCTTGCATCGTTGGTACTTATCGGCTTTTGTCGGCATATGCTGTGCTGCCGCTGCAGGCAATGTGTTGACAGAATTATTAATGTTCCTTTTTACTGGCCGATCTATGCTTACAGTACTGCTATTGTAAGTTTCAATCAACTGTCTTATAAGCCGCAGTTGGAATGTAGCGTAGGACGTCCTGTTGTAAGGATCTTTAGTCATTCTCCAACAGTTAAAAGCGTTCAACGAATGCATGTCCACTACGTGGAATAGGAGTTTCTTATGCCAGTGCAGCGGGCATAGACTCCGGTGCGTCGACATCATGAATTCGGAGTTATCAGCGAAATTCATGTTCATGATCTTGGAGTAGTCTATAGATGCTTTTGGTTTGTTTATGAAATTCCCTGTCATCTTGTCCCTCTTCTTTAAAGGTAGCATTCCGTCGTTATGGACGGTGGTTAGCATGTATGTGTAATGTCTGTGGCTGTGCCATTGGATGGCGGTAAGCGGAGGGCAGTAGCCGACAGATACCTCGTACTGCTTTAAGTTTTTGATGAAGTTGGGCATTCCTGCTTTCTTCTGAGTCGTCTTCCCGCAAGCGTAAATACCATTTTCATAAAGATATTTAAATAATCTCGGGCTTGTGTATCGCTCGTCTACATACAAGTGTCTATACGTATTGTAATAATCCTTCAACAAACTGGCGATCACAGTTTCTGTTGCCCTCAAACCATTCATTATAAATTGATCCGTTTTCTCTCCACCGAAATAAAGCGTGAAGTCGTGTATAACATTGGTTTTCAAGTCCCTTAGCATGAAGAGTTTTATGCCTGTCTTCTTCATATCATGGCGAGTCATAACCCCTTTGAAAGGTACAATAGTTTCGTTGACTGAGAGATTTTTAGACGGACATGTGACAACTGTTTTGAACTTCGCGCGCGCATGATGTATTAAAATGTCGATAATGTTAACGTCTGTAGACATTGTTGGTTTTCTTAGTAAGTAAAGCAATGTTGAGAATCTCATGCGGTTCATTAAAGTCCCAAATATGGGAGAGTACAAGAGATGGTCTGTCGACCAGTGCTCATCCAGCCTTGTTCGTTTGTTTCTCGTCATCAGCATACACAACGTGAGGAATATATAGAACTCTGAAACAGTCAAGTCGTGCCATTTTTTCAAATGCGAGCTGGACTCCTGGTCATCTATGTAATCCCTGTAAGTTTGATTAATACTTTCGACGATTTGGAGCATTATGTTTGGATCAAAATAGTGCAGGAAAAAGTCTATTTCTCTAGTTTCCTGGAACATTAGTATGGGGTCGATCTCGAAGGGAGTCTCTATGAAGGGGACGATGTTGGGTTCGAACCTGTCTGAGGTCCACTTGAAGTCGGAGTTCCTCTTGGCTAGGGTCTCTGAGGCGCCTTCTTCAGTTTCGGCTGGGTCGTTATCGTTGTCTTGTTCGTCTTCGGAGCTCTGCCGAATAAGAATAGTACATTATGATACAAGTGTGCTAAGTTGATCATTACATACGAAGCGATATTGTGCGCACGAACGCATGTGAGAGCGCATAAGGAAGCTAAGCTTATGTAATGATCAAGCACACGCGTTTCATACGACGTTTTTCAACACACTTGCGAGGAAATAACAGAATGGTATAATTAATAATAATAACTTTTGATAAATACATTAATTGTCAGAATGTTTACAGGATAGAGGTACCTACGAACCTAAGATAATTAAATTTAACTAACCTTTTTTGTGATGTTATTGAGTATCTGGAACTCTTTTTCAAATCATTTCATAAAATTAAAGACTTCACATTTATTGTGCAATAAATTATAGTATTTTTTTCTTACGTATTGCTCACTAGATTTTTATGATGACATTTTACTAGTATGTATCACAATTTTGAAATATATCCAGAGGTTAAATTAACGCTAAAGTTGTCTTCTTATTCAGTGAAAATATAATTTGTTAAAATTAATAAAACACGACGAGAAAAATCTAACAAATAAACAATGATTTGAGGTTAACTTATAAATGGCGCGCAATTTTCTTTTTTGGATGTGTGTGCAGCTTGAGGCAAAGGCGCGGACGTAAAATGCCAAACAGCCAATATTAAAACGGACAATTCGTGTTTAAAACGTAATTTATTGTGTATTACGAGTACTATAATAAGTTGAAATGATTCTTATTCACAATCAGGATTGTATAATTTGTATTCTGTCGTAAATGTGTATATTTTAAATATATTTACTTTTTTTTTACTTTTTTAGAATGTAAACTCTTAAAGAGTTAAAAAAAGTAAAGGTAATACCCGCCTAAATTACAACGATTCGTCTGCGTACGTACAACTTGGTACTAGAGTACAAACGTCACTTGATCGGATTATTAAATTATTCCACTAGTTGGATAATTATTGTGAAATGCACGCGTGTTTAATATCTAGGATTATGAGCATAAAAGCGGTGGAATAAGAACCTCGTTACGAGGAGGTGTGTTGAAAAGTAAATTATGACATTTATGACCAAGCCAGATTGAGCTAAAATTTGGCACAAGTAACTTAAATTGGAGGACAACAAATATTTTCGTACCATCGAGCTGGTCTGATGATGGAAATTGCTTTCGTGCGCAACTTGTATTATGATCAGCAGGTATCCAAATATTGAAAGAAATATTTGTTACGATTTAATCCTTAATTTCTAATAATAAAATTGGGCAACTACCCTCACCATCTGATTTGGAATAGGTGATAAGTGCCCTATGACGGGAAATGAAAAGTAAAATGTATAATCCTCTAGTCAAAACTACTGCCGCAAGTGGCACTCTACTTGCAAGCATTAAGGTATTATTATGCACTCAAAGATATGTTTCCCTAAGGCTTTACAAATAAATACATACCTCACAGCCAAACATAGAATCAGAATCCGAAATATCATCCATCTCAAAATGCGATTCGGCGTCCATCATCCGAAGTAACTCATCAGTAAACTTATCATCATCCATTATGGCAGTCATTGTCGAAGCTTTTGAATTCTGAACTTAATAATAACGGTATTTACACGGATTTTTGTATTTGGAATTATTGTACCCGGTTTGACGTTCGTTTGTTTTGTCGGTAATATCGATCGGTGTTTTGGCGCAAGATGGGTGCGCGTTAGTGTTACCCGTTGTAGAAAGTTCTCGGAAAATTTGCGGAAATTAAGAGCATCCTTAAATTCCTTTTTTTTTATCCGCATGTGACTTTCGCTAAACGGTTCTACTAAATGAAGGGGTGTTCTGCGACCAAGACACTTCCGTAACGTTACATGAAACACTTGCGTCTGGAGAAATATACTTACATGTAAATTTCCTGTTGTTATATTGTGGTAACAAAAAGTTGAGTTGAGTTCTTTACGAGTTTTCTTTCGGATACCTATGCCATCTATTTTCGTTTTGTAAACAATATAATTTGGTAGGAATTACCATTTTGACCAGTTGTGGCAAGTCAAAATTATATGTAAGGACGCCGGAGTTAATTTAGCTTTCAGTGGCGGTAGGTCATAATTTTTCTTAGTCAAGCCGGAGCTTAATTTAGCTTAAAATTTCTTCATGAGCTGTATATAGGAAAACTGCTCTGGTGCCTGAAAATTAGGCAAGCCGACGGGAATCGGATTCAATGACGCGCCGCCACTGCTGGCTTTCCTTTTCTTCATGAACCGGTTGAAAATCAGACGAGCCAATAGGAATCGAGTATTGTCGGTCCGCTGGTACCGAAGCTATCTAGATACTTAATCTAGAAAATAAGAAGTCTAGGTCTATTACATGGGGTACCTGGCAATATTAGCCCTGAATATATTTAGAACAATGATTAGTGCAACCCCTTTGGCCTATAAATAGCATTCTTGCATTGCATTTTCGATGGATTACTCGTAGCATTTGTCGATACTTTGGCTAGCTGTGAAAGTCAGTTTGACAAGCGTAAGAATATATAAAAAAATTCGGTACTTAAAATCTTGGTAAAAAAAATCCGTTTAGGTTTACCCGCCAACCTGAATGTCGTGTCGCAGCTAACCGCCTTTTCAACCGACTTCAAGATTTCGAAGGAGGAGGTTATCAATTCGTCGGTATCTTTGTTTTTGCTATTTTTTTTTTTTTTTTATGTATGTTCACCGATTATTCGAAGATGGCTGGACCGATTTGAAAAATTCTTTTTTCGTTTGAAAGAGTATACTTCACAGTTGGTCCCATTGTAACCAGGTCAGGATCTGATGATGGGATCCTGGAGAAATCGAGGGAACTCTTCAACTATTATAGGCACACCTATAGTGATTTGAGTATTTTTTACAGCAGCTCGAGCATTTGCTTTTGGAATGGTGGATGTTTAGTGAAGTCGGTTCTTTTTTGTTCAAAATTATTAGTGTTACACGTAGTCAACTAGGAACCCTTAGTTTCGCCATGTCCCCCTGTCCATCTGTCTGTCCGCAGTCTAGCTCAGTAATCTTTAGTACTAGAAAGCTGAAATTTAGTACGATTAGTATGTGTATTAATAAAAACCCCGCAAAGGGGTAAATCAATAACTAATAATTTTAAACAAAAAAGAACCGACTTCACTAAGCAATCCACCTTTCCAACACCAAATACTCGAGCTGCTGTAAAAAATACTCAAATCACTACAGGTGTGCCTATAATAGTTGAAGATTTCCCTCGATTTCTCCAGGATCCCATCATCAGATCCTGACCTGGTTACAATGGGACCAACTGTGAAGTATACTCTTACAAACAAAAAAAGAATTTTCCAAATCGGTCCAGCCGTTTTCGAATAATCGGTGAACATACATAAAAAAAAAAAAAAAAAAAATAGCAAAAACGAAGATCCCGACGAATTGATAACCTCCTCCTTCGAAATCTTGAAGTCGGTTGAAAACAAATCGTACACTATTTTGATAAAGACAATATTTTCGGAAATGGGTCGAAAAACCGTGGGTCCGAAAAATATGAAATAATTTATGAAATTACACGCACAGTTTACGACCATTTAGGTTCCAGTGAGAGGATGAACACTCTGCCAACGGCGAAGATATATTTTATATAATCCGTCAGGTTTCGATATAATTATTTAAAACATTGCTTGTTGACAGATATAAAGGTGAACGCAGTACACCCCGGATACGTTGACACAGATATGTCCTCCCATAAGGTGAGTTTGTACAATGAGAAGTTTATAAGAGGCTTTTGATCCCTGTTGGAAACAGCCAGTACAGAGTACATTTATTCCAATAATTTAAAACAAAAAAGAACCGACTTCACTTAGCCTCCACCTTTCCAAAAGCAAATGCTCGAGCTGCTGTAAAAAAATCTCAAATCAAATCACTATAGGAGTGCCTATAATAGTTGAAGAATTTCCTCGATCTCTCCATAATCCTGGATGGTTATACAGTGTGTAAATCTTATACGGGCGTATATTGTACTGGCGATTAGTATTGGACCTAGTGAACCTATTTACATTTATTTCTTTATGAAAATAAGGCATTTTTTTTCATACATAATAATTCAGCCCGCAATGTATTGCATCCATGACAATTAAATTACCGATGCGTCATGTCGGTTATCTCAGTTTTAAATCAGTTGTATAGCGTACATTGGTGCCCAGTAGGACTTTAAAAAATCGTTACGCATAATTAATAACACTATTTAACAAAATGATTATACTATATGAGTCCTATTGCTGGATACAATAGGTGGATAAAGTATACGCCCGTATAAAATTTACAGGCTGTATAGTCTGGCAAACCATTTCTGTCAGTAGAAACGCGCGGCAAATTCAAAATACGTACATGTGGCAACCCTTTGTGATGAGACACCGTATTTTATGACGAACATTTCAATTCACATTGAATTTGTTTCTCATCTTAAGCGCGAGTGAAATAGAACTCCTGCAACGTTCCCAATTAAATTTAAATTCAGTTTTGTTTTAAGCAATATGTCAATTGCCTCAACCAGATTATCTGTTGCAGTTGATGACAGATCAGGCGAAATATATCCGTCTCCTTTTTACACACCGTAAATGTCACCTAATGAAAGGAGTGGAAATACCACCTAAAATTAAAAACACAAAATTTAATGACCATTGCTGCTTTTTTCACTCATTCTTAGTGTTGTCATACTTTTGTTCGGTGTACATTGCTACTGCGTTCGTTGGCTGACCAAACTATAGTAGCAAAATTATTTTCGTAAATATAATTTTCCTCCCTTGTGTGTCAATCTACTAATTGATTGCAGGGCCCGCTAACAATCGACGAGGGCGCGTCCGCCCCCCTGTTCCTTGCCCTGGACGCGGAAGACTCAGTGCGGGGGCAGTTTGTGTGGTGCGACAGCAAAATCGTCCCCTGGGATGGAGAAAGATTGCAAGCATAAACTTAGAAAACATTCCCTTCGAGAAGTATCTAAGGAAAGCGTTTATTTACTGTATATTTATATTCTGAATTTACGGGTTTAATGTAATGTTAAATAAGTTTAATAAATATGTCGTAAAATTATGTATATTGTGTTTATTAAATCAACGTGTCTTATTGGTAAAGGTGGTCCGTTGGTCCGTGCAGGCACGGATACAGGAGCAAAATAATAAGACCATCCCGTTCGATCTTGGTATTGTTATTACCACGACAGGTAAAGTCTGGCTAGAAATACATGATCAATTTCATTGGAACTAATTTCTTACACTGGCAATAATTTTAATGACAATGATATGCATGTGCGAGTCCATGTGATGTGCTGTCACTGCCATTGAGGCGGTTTACTTGAATAATAATAAAGTGTTGAATATTAAATAATAAACGACAGAAAATGCTTAAAATTATCCATAGTCAAGAGCCGAACATTGTAGATCCATACTAATATTATAAATGGGAAAGTGTATGTGTGTGTTTGTTTGTCCGTCTTTCACGGCAAAACGGGGCGACGAATTGACGTGATTTTTTAAGTGGAGATAGTTGAAGGGATGGAGAGTAACATAGGCTACTTTTTGTCTCTTTCTAACGGTTGGGGTATAGCAAAAGGGGCCCGATTTTAGGACTTAGAAAATTTACGACCAAAATTTTTTTTGTAGTGACACAAAAAAGTCAAAAAGTCAAAAAAGTCAAAAAAAGTCAAAAAAGTAAAAAAAAACTCAAAAAAGTCAAAAAAAGTCGAAAAAGTCAAAAAGTCAAAAGTCAAAAAAGTCAAAAAAGTTAAAAAAGTCAAAAAAGTCAAAAAGTTAAAAAAGTTAAAAAAAGTCAAAAAAGTCGAAAATTTCAAAAAAGTCAAAAAAGGTAAAAAAAGTCAAAAAAGTCAATAAAGTCAAAAACGTCAAAAAGTCAAAAGCGTCAAAAACGTCAACAAAGTCAAAAAGTCGAAAAAGTCAAAAAAGTCAAAAAAAGGAAAAGAAAATCAAATAATCAAAAAAGTCAAAATGACTAAAATTATAAACTGAAAATAGTAGTGTAACTACTTAAAATTGCAAATCAAAAAAAATTTGAACAAAATAATTTGAAAGATTTAAAATTTTAAAAATTACAAAAATTACAACTTAAGTTTTTTATTACTTTGAAGTTTTTTTATAAACTTGCCCGTTTAGGAACTAGAGCAATCCGAAGTTGTATGTTTGGTCATAGAAATGCTATGAAACCAGGACTAGTAAAATAAATAAATTTTTATTACTGAATCAAGTGGAACATGATAAAATAAGCATGTTATTCATATAAAGTTAATTTATAAACTCAATTGTTTGGAAGCTACGAATTTTCTTTAATTAATAATTACTAGCTTCTGAGAGCACGTCCGCGCGTAGTGCCGGCCTCGCGTGGTGTGCCGGCGCGACTAGAGTGTTTAACGCCTAAACTTTTTTTAAGCAATATCAAAAGTTGATGTAAGGGCGTTCGGTGCGCCGAAATTTTCACTGATTTCTTTGGATTTTAGTGCGCTCTTTTCGTTGTTTGCTGGGTTGTAGTTGTATGCTGGGTTTGTTTGTGCTGGGAAAATTTTAATCGTTTGGGTTTCTAGTTGTTTAGTAGTTTTTTGTTGGGGTTTAGGTTTTTAGTTGGTTAGTAGTTTTTTTGTTGGGGTTTAGGTTTGTCAACATGGAGCCTTTAGAGGTAATTTTGGCTCGCAACTTTGTGGAACTACGCTTCCACGATTTCAACGGAGGAGCGTAGTGTGTCAGCTGCTATAGCCTGGCTATTGTTGCCATCGAAGCCGCCGCGGTGTCCTAACTGCGCTTTAAAAATGATGTGTGAAAAATCAGCGACACATAAGTTAGGATTCCGCTGGCGATGTTACATAAAATCGTGTCGCTTAATAATATCACCAACAAAAAATACTTTTTTTGAAAAAAGCAAGGTAAGTGTTATGGACACTTTACGCCTCATAATGCACTTTTTTAGGAAAGATAAGGTAACGCAGGCGGCGCAAGACGTAGGCGTAACAAAAATGACCGCCATACAAATTTATCACTACCTCAGAGAGGTATGTGAGGTAGCGGAAGCGCATGACCGGACAATGATTGGCGGTCCAATGGATGTTGTAGAGGTTGACGAAAGTCACCTCTACACGAACAAATATCACCGGGGGCGTCTTTTAAGGCGCCAGACTTGGTCATTCGGCTGTGTTAGCCGTTTGACAAAAAAAGTGCATGTGGAGCTGATTAAAGATAAAACTCGCGCCACTTTGGATCCCATTATACAGGCCGCGGTGCAGGAAAATTCGTTTATCATGTCCGACATGCACCGCGCGTATACTGGGGTCCATTTGCGTTTGGGTATGCGGGGTCATGCAACTGTTAATCACAGTGAGGAATTTGTAGCAGGCGAGATCACCATAGACGCTGATCCACGTTTGGGGCAACCGATTCCCGGGTCGCAACGACGTAGTGTGCAAGTGCACACAAATACAATTGAACGGCAATGGCTGGAGCTGAAACGCCATTGCCGTTCATGTCGCAGTGAGAAAAAATTGAAGTGGTATATGGGTGAGTTTATGTACAGGCAAAATATTTTGCGGCCCTGCCCAACACCCGCCGCAAGATTCCGCAGACTCCTGGCGGACATATACAAAGTGTACCCTGGTTATGGACGGCATGGCATTAAGATTAATAATTGCCGCTGTCGCCCTGACTGCACCCGTCGACCAGTGCCTCAGAATAATTAATATGTGTGTAAATTAGTTTTAGGTTAAAAAAAAAACAAAAAACAAACAAAAAAAAACAAAAAATAAACAAAAATAAAGAAAAAAATGTTAGGTAAGGTTCAATTTCGGTTTAGGTTAGGTTAGTGTGTCATCCTGCCCGAAGGGCATAACTACCCAGAATAGAAGCCCCCGCGAAGCGGGGGCTTCGTCGAACCTGTCACAGAAATGACTACCTATCACCAAAACACTGTAGGTAAGGTTTAATTTCGGTTTAGGTTAGGTTAGTGTGTCATCCTGCCCGAAGGGCATAACTACCCAGAATAGAAGCCTGTCACGGAAATTACTATCAACAAGAAACGTAGGTAAGGTCCGAACTCGGTCGGGGTGGTAGCAAAGGGTACGCAAAAATTTTTGATGGGGTTGGTGTCATTATGACACCTACTTTTTATTATGCTATCGTATAGAGGACGCTAAAATAAGCATGTTTTGTAAAGGCAACTTTTCTCTAAACTAGATAATTACCAAGATAAATGACGGATTGTAAAATGTAAAATATTCAATGATGGAATATTATGTAATGATATTAGCCTGCGAAAGTCCGAATCTAGGGCTCTCGCTGGTTAGGACGCGTGCCGAAACAGCGCGCCCTAGAGTGTTTTTATAGAGCCGGAGGCGCGGAGGGAGAGCAGCCCTCGCCCGCCATGACGAAGCGCGGGAACGAGTGAGGCGAGCGGCTGAGGCTGGTCGCCGAAGGCGACCAACAAGCCGAAGCTGCGGAGCCGAGCGAAGTGACCGTGCGCCGTCATGCAAGGGCGGAAGGGCTGCTGTTCCCGCAGCGCCGGAGATACGAAAAGTCACTATTGACATTAAAAACGAGCTGCTACCAGATAACTAGGTTAGGTTTGAACTGCGACCCCATCAGAAAACGAATTGCCATTAGAAATATTTCGGCCATCTTTAATTTTAGAGAAAAGTTGTTCAAATAAAATGTGATTATTTTGACGTGTTCTACACGTTACAATCATTAAAAGTAGGTGTTATAATATAATGACACCACTTTCGATGTAAAAATTACAAGTGCTAGAAATTTGCCAACTTTGAAGTCAATTATCTCGGCCATTTTTGATTTTAGAGAAAAAGTTTTTTTACAAAACATGCTTATTTTAGCGTAATCTCAAGGATAACATCATAAAAAACAGGTGTTATAATGACACCACTTTCGATGTAAAAATTACAAGTGCTAGAAATTTGCCAACTTTGAAGTCAACTATCTCGGTCATTTTTGATTTTAGAGAAAAAGTTTTTTCTACAAAACATGCTTATCTTAGCGTCTAGAATGAAATTTTTCTAAGTGTTTTATGATTCCTATATATTTTTCACTTTTGGTCAAAAAATTTCTGTCTTTTTATTGCGTACCCTTTACTCGCAACTTCAGATCGCTCTAGTTCCTAAACGGTCAAGTTTATAAAAAAACTTCTAGCAATAAAAGAGGCTTATTTTAATGATTTCTTTAAAGTTAAAAAAAAAAAACTATAAAAAAATGCAAAAAAAAAAATTTTTGGTTGTAAATTTTCTAAGTTCTAAAATCGGGCCCCTTTTGCTATACTCTGACCTTTCTAACCCCCCACTTCCCTAAAATGGGGGGGGGGGGGGGTTGTATGGAGAATTTAACGCGAGCGAAGCCGCGGGCAAAAGCTAGTAGTGTATATAATAAACTGCTGTAAGTAATACGCTTAGGAAATGAAACTTTCGCTGTGAAACATTTTTAAATTAACATCAGAGCTGACAGGTAAACAAATCGAGACGTCATACCATAGAGAATTGAACTGTTGCCATATAAATGAGAATAATAGCGCCCTCTTGACAATAATCATATATTTCTGATCAGGCTTTACCTATGGCTAGTATGTCTATGGTCTGTCATGGCTTTTCAAATCGTCTTAAAAAAAACGAGTCCTTACGAGCTGGGAACCTGTGAAGTTGTCAATAATATGAAATAAAAAAAATATTTAAGTTAATATTTGCATTTAATTTATTGAATTGTTTTTAATAAGTAAACGAACAGATCGCTCATGATCATTCGCTAATACATTGTCTTGTCTTTAATTTTCTTTCATCTTCACAGGGAATAAAAACAACATAAGTATCATTTTACAGTAGAGTACAAACAACTGAAGAACAAATCAAATTATTTTTAATAAATACTTTGATTTGTTTATTTTAAGTAGACACACTACTATATATAAATTATAAACTTATATAGATGTCATATACAAAGGAAAAGTGCCCTAGGCCTCCGGTCCCCAGGGCTGGGCTAGCTTTTTCCTTTGTATATGACATCTATATAAGTTTATAACTGAAAACAGTCCAGAATCGGCAGTAGACTTTCATGCAATATTGTTAAAATAATCCTTATTTCTTGATCAGTCTGTGAAATATACCTAAGTTCTACCTTAGCACTGTATACTTAGGTAGTTTGCTATTTACACTTACGAACTATTCCAATAACTTATCATTGGTCTTCCGTTTAAATATGGCGGTTGGTAAAAATTAATAAACTATTTGTGACACTTTTTCGGAAAGGTACTATTTGGCGGAATAAGTGCTGCGGTTTAAGTAGCTCCATACAAATTTTCATCCCCCATTTCAGGGGATGATTTCCGGGATAAATCCCGGGACTCAAACTATCTTTATACCAAATTTCATCTAAATTGGTCCAGTAGTTTTTGAGATTAATCGGAACGTACATCCATCCATACATCCAAACTTCCGCATTTATAATTTGCAGGTATTTGGCAGCTTTTATTGCTTGAAAAATTATTGAATCTGTACAACATCTTTTCGAAAATATGTCACATTTAGGGTGGATTGCACCACGCATAACTAACGAACTGATCAACGTTAAATATGGCGACGGAGCTCTCATCCCATAGAAAACTGTCAAAGCTTTCATATAAGATTTTTTAACGATGACATTGACGTTAACAAACTGTTTGGTGCAACCGACCCCTAGTTTCCGTTTTAAAATTGAACGTTAACAACCGCCCCAGTTAATTGGTAGACCCTATAAGTACTTACTCATACTTAGTGTTCTGAGGTAGGTTGACGTTATCTATGCTATTTAACCCTTTCACTGCCAAGCATCGGACGGAAAAGTCGAACCCTCAGCGCCAAGGCAAACCGGTTATATGTTGGACGTGATATCACGTGCTGGCGCTGAGAGCACGACTTTCCGTGCGCGTGATTTGACGTCTTTGGCGGTCAAAGGGTTAAAAATAAATATTAAAAATTTAGGATAACCTCCGGAACGATCAGTCGTACCGATTTTGATACATTGTCACAGGTCACTCGCCAGAAACCTGCTTGCACATAAGAAAACTTATTTAGATCGGTTCAACCGTTTTAACGCTATGGTGCCACGGACAGACACAAATATTTTGCGTTGGTTAAAAATAATAAGGAACAGGATGCTATAATAAAGTCTATAATCAGGGTTGGAAAGGATAATTATCAATGATAGTTATCTTGATAATTATAGTGATTTTATGTCTGAAAATTATCGATTTGATAATAACCCAAAATAAGTAAGTGCACAAAAAAAAATATCGCGCGTGAATTTCTACATCAGTAGTTGAACTTAATAAAAAAACATAGAAAAACAACCCATACCGGGAATAATTATCGCGATAAATATTAGAGATCATAATTATCTTGATAATTTCGAACCCTGTCTATAATATATTACTGACCTACCACTAGTGGAAGTGCGGTTTTTTAGGCAGCCGGAGGTAATTTGCTTTTTTTCGTGACAGTAAGGCAAGTCAATGGGAAAGACGCCTGCCACTGTCTCTATCTTAAATTAATTAATAATCGAATACATTATAAAGTATTCCATACATGCCAAGTGGTATTTGACCTTATGAAAACCTGTCCTTCATATTAAAACAGGATTGAGAGTGCGTCTGTAACTCCAAGAGGCCAGCACGGTTAGCACAAGAGTCGGCAGTATCTCGCGAGATAGTCTATCTGTCCTTTTCTAACTGTATCAATTGAAGAGACGGGTAGTCTTCGCGCGTGCGACCGTCGCGTCACTGCTAACCGTGCAGGGTCGAAAACGGGACACTGGTTATATATGGGACAAGATAACCAAACTATACTAATGTCAAAATATCCATAATATATGTTACTTATTGTAGTTTTTCTAATATCCTTAATAAGTATAAAAACAAAATTTGCACTACTGGAGTTTTACTAACAACTCCTCATTAAATCACAATACAAAGTATGGACTAGATTCAATACTTAATACCAGGGCTTGTAACCGGTTTTCGCAAACAGCCCCGAAATAACCCAATATGTTTACATATTTTATAGTTTTTACGTAGAGTAGAACTCGTATTGTTTTTAGGTTATGACTTTATATTGTAAGATTTTTCGATTAAATATGAAATAAGGAGTGGTCCGGGAAAAAACTAGCCGTGCCTTTTCTGATTTATCTTTTTATTTTATGCCGATTTAGAAGCAGTGTTTATATTTAAATAATCTCTAGATACAATCATACAAAACATAAATACAATCATATTTAAATGAAACAGCGTTTGGAAGTTTTCGCCTTTTGTATTCCACCATCATACACATAGTTTTTTGAACAGCGTCTTCTGACAGAATTTTTGAGGTGTTTCTCAAAAACATGTTTTTTCTTATAGTTTGATTTGATGAGCTATTTTATACCTTAATAAATTGTCTTCCTTCAATAGTTAACTTTTTTATCTGGCTTCATTTTAAGGCAGTTAAAGTAATTTTTAATTAAATGTATTTGCCCTTTTTTATAGAAAATTGTCTCCCATAGAAAAATCTTTGTCAGAGGTTACATTAGGGAGTCTTCCTGACTATCCTAGCTAAAATACAATTGATTAATGTAGCTTCTTGGTAAGATGAAATTCTGAAAAGCATAAAACGGGTTGTGAAAATGGAAAATGTAGCGTTGTAGCAGATGTCGATTGAAGATTGTCAAATTATGTTGTTCAAAAAGTTACAAAGTATGTTGAAATAAAAAAGCGAAAACTTATATATGCTCACATATTTTATTATGATTGTATATTTATTTATTAATATTGTATCTACGGATTAATAAAATAAATATACTGCTTCAAAATTAGCACTAAATTAAAAAATACACAAGATTGTACATGGCTACTTTATTTCAGGACCACTCCTTAGTAAATGAAAGAACGAAAAAAAAACCCGGTATTTCAGTATGAAGCAAAATACCGGTTACAAGCCCTGCTTAATACTAAGACAATGGAGTAAGTGTAAGATTAAGTAAATGGCGCACCCCTCTATTCATTTCATACATTCGCTTTGCCTTTGCGAACTAGAGGGTTAATGTACCGCATATTGTACCGTACAGCGTCATCTCAGTTGTTAAATGGGTAAATTTCACAAGCGTTTCAACCACTTGTGTTACGAGTTTATGAGATAAAAGTTGCTCGTAATTCGTGAAATATGTGTTTATATGATAGATAACACACAATCGTTAATTAATTTTGTGTTTTTTATGAACTATCAGCAACTTTTATGCCATAAATTTGTGACACAATGGAACTGGCGGTTGAAACACTTGTGAAATTTACCCAAATTTCAGTCACGTTTTTTCTCAAACTGTTATAGGGTAGATGCCCCGGTTTTGGGCCACTTTAAGGAGAGTTTGTCTATACAGACGTCCGTTATTTTGTATCTATAAGGAATTATGACACTCTTTTACCGAGTCATTGAAAATATATTACTATATTTATATGAATCTCCGCTGTTAAGATTCTGACATTAGACCAATTTTTTGTCGTTAATTATATATCAGAAAGGGGCGCAGGAGCCAGTTTCGGCCACTTTTTTTCATGGCTCCTGGCAAGGATGATATAGTTCCTTTTATTTCAGGTTAAAGCACTAGCGTCATCTATCGGTTATACCAGACACCAAATCCTAGTTTCTAATACTTTGTTCGTCGCTTAACGCTGACAGAATAACTCGACTTCAGACTCGACAGATGGCGCTGTGGCACTTCGTACCGAAAACAGACGTATAGCCTGAAGGTTCGAGGAACGCGATTTTGTATAGGCATCAAGGATGATTAAGACATGGATTGACAATGCCAATACGTCTGTTTTCGGTACACAGTGCCACAGCGCCATCTGTCGAGTCTGAAGTCGAGTTATTCTGTCAGCGTTAAGCGATGAACAAAGTATTAGAAACTAGGATTTAGTGTCTGGTGTGACCGATAGATGACGCTAGTGCTTTAACCTGAAAAGAGAACGCGATTTTGTATGGGTATTGTCCATCCATGTCTATATCATCCTTGGCTCCTGGCAACTAAATGACAACAATTACATGACAGATGACAGTACCATCTGTACTGCCATAACTTACTCTTATTTTAACTATTAACCATAGACTTGTAAATTTGTTTATACCTTAATAAATTAGAAAATGACCAAAACCTATAAAGAGAATTAACTTCGCATAACCCTACCCTTCAAATCCGCTAAATCGAACAACGGCACACTAATCTCACTATCACTATCCACCTCCTGTTTCACTAACACCGTCTCAAAGCTAATCGTTTCACTTCTCACACTCAGATCTTGTGGCACTTTTAAATTTGCCGCCATTGTAACATGTCCTTTTGGTTTGTTGGGCGCCAATGTAACATGTTCATTGGGGAATGTAACATGTTCATTGGGGACTGTGACACGTGGTTTTAGCGTTTCGTTGTCCCTCTTGGCTTGTTTCATGGCTTTTATCTCGGCTCTGGTCATGTTGAGATGTTTTATCTGGTGGTGCACTTTGACGTAGGCCTCGCATTTGAAGCGGACCCCGCAGTCGGGGCAGGGGTACGTGCAGTCGGAGTGACTCTTTTTGTGACGGGTGAGGACTTGCTTGTTCTGTAACAATGAGAGATTTTGAATTTGGAAAGATTCTGCCACTGTTAAGGGCGAATAAAACTAGGATTGTTAATGTACTGCCTAGCATCGGACGGAAAAATCGTGCCCTCAGCTATCCATACTAATATTATAAATGGGAAAGTGTATGTGTGTGTTTGTTTGTCCGTCTTAATGCCAGCCTCGCAACGCAGTTCTCCTACTTCAAAAAGTAATGAGGTCTAATGTAAAACCAAGCCAGTGTGCCGGAGTTTACTAACAACATGTCATTGTGATCTTTTGAATATTAGATGTTTATATTTTTATAATAAAAAGAAACAGAAAAAACCGGCCAAGAGCGTGTCGGGCCACGCTCAGTGTAGGGTTCCGTAGTTTTCCGTCCGTCACAGTAAGTGTCCCCACTTAAGAGTTAATAACACCGCCATGGAGGATATGAGACGAGAGTTCCACGTACAGCGACATCTATCGGCAAATTAAGTAAACTATTGCGCGCGAGCTTAAAGTATGGAAGATGATTTTTATGGAATAATTATTTATTGCGTGAACCGATTTTCACCGTTTTTACTTTATTTGAAAGCACGTCATTTCATTGTAATTTTGTAGAAATTACAGGTACAATAAACACCTGCTTATACGGTTAAATTACAAACTTAGTTCAGAAATTATTTTGTAATTTTTTTTCAAAACTATTCATCCTATCAAGTTCAAAATAATTTTCCTAGAAAGTTTTTATAAAGTTCTACTTTTGAGATTTTTTTCATATTTTTAAAACTTATGGTTCAAAAGTTAGAGGGGGGGGGGGGACGCATATTTTTTTACTTCTGGAGCGATTATTTCCGAAAATATTTACATTATCGAAAAATGATTTTAGTAAACCCCTATTCATTTTTAAATACCTATCCAACAATATTTCACACGTTAGGGTTGAAATGAAAAAAAAAAATCACTCCCCACTTTACGTATAGGGGAGGTACCCTAATAAAAAAAAATTCCACTTTTTATTTTACCACTTTGTCGGCGTGATTGATATACATATTAGTACCAAATTTCAGCTTTCTAGTGCTAACGGTCACTGAGATTATCCGCGGACGGACGGACGGACGGACGGACGGACGGACGGACGGACGGACGGACGGACGGGCAGACATGGCGAAACTATAAGGGTTCCTAGTTGACTACGGAACCCTAAAAATAACTTTGTTTCTGCATATATTTATATGGGATTACAATGTTAACTGTGCGGTTTGTAAAACCAGAGAACCCGGGATATTGCGGTATGTTTTAATTTTCAGTGGCTTTATAGTCTAAGAGTTAACCCTAGAAGTTAGAAGTGTTCAAAAGGGTTTAGCAGGCTAAGGAAGGTCGTGTGGCCCCTGTGAGGAATAGTTGAATTGGTAAATGTCAATTGTTTGTCGCCTCATAACTAGTAATCACTCCAACTTTTAGCCCTCTATCTTGAACTATCACAGAGATAATGTCAAAAATGTATTTTTTTAACATTTTTTTCAAACTCGTATATCTCCTAATCCATAGCAGCTAAAGCATTGAAACAAAATCACAGCTTCGTAGTTTGAGTGGGAGTATACCCTATAATTTTATTAATATTTTATACGTGAAAAATAAACGAAATAAATGTCAATTTATTTTTTGACAGCTCTTTCCAACACGTTTTTTTGAAAGTACAATTATGAAAAAAAACATATAAATTGCTTATAGTATTAGCTACTAGCATACACAAACTCAATTGATTATATTTGGTGCAACATACTGTAAAAAAAAAACTAACGTAAGTATTCAAGTATAAAGAGTAGGCTTCTGAACTGAAACTTCGTTTTTAAGTTTTTTGTTTGTTGCCTAGCAACAAAGGGTGTATTGTTTTTAATTTGACGTATGACTGTCAAAAAAGATCACTGAACTACTGCTGTGTTAGCATTTGTAACTAATTTTACTAACTACTAAATCAACGAAACGACGGATGTGCTATATGTTTATTATTTTATAAACAAAATTAATTGGTTTCATTATAGTACACGTATTAACATAACGAAATAAATAACTCATTAGAGCAGATATCACAATATAAGTCACTTAGATAATGACTATCGTAATATTCGTCGTCCCAGGTATAGGACAATGTTATCCTGCAGTCATCGCAATATCCTTTTAACATAATATTTTCGTCAGAGAGCGATATCTCAATATCTGGTAAAGACTGTAAAAACAGTTGCTTCGCTATTAACTGTGGCAAGTTGAGCCGAAATATTTTTGATTTTATGATTTCCATCTGAAAGAATGTATATACATGAAGTTTCTGTTTTATTTTATTTACATTTAAAGCTTACTTTCGCCATTATGGAAAAATCGGACTCCTCTTCTACATAACGTGTTGTATATTCCCTTAAACAATCCACTATTATGTTAAATGTGCTAGCGTATAAACTAAGCGTTTGTCGATTCCGAGTAACATAACATTAGACATTATGATTTATTAGGTATGAGCTATCTTTAAATTATACAATACTATTATACAATTTATACGCTACAATTTCTTACTTCTGCCAGCGTCCTCGGCACGATGCCACAGGGGCCCATTTTAGAGATAGATTTTTAGTTTTTAGTATTTTTAAGTAAGTTAATTTTAGGTTATTTACATAGTTTATTTAAGTTTCTACTTCATGTATATACATTCTTTCAGATGGAAATCATAAAATCAAAAATATTTGGGCTCAACTTGCCACGGTTAATAGCGAAGCAACTGTTTTTACAGTCTTTACCAGTATTGAGATATCGCTCTCTGACGAAAATGTTATGTTAAAAGGATATTGCGATGACTGCAGGATAACATTGTCCTATACCTGGGACGACGAATATTACGATAGTCATTATCTAAGTGACTTATATTGTGATATCTGCTCTAATGAGTTATTTAATTCGTTATGTTAATACGTGTACTATAATGAAACCAATTAATTTTGTTTACGTCACACCTGGCCATAACGTAAGTTTTGCCGCACGCTACGCGTACGGTAAAACTCGCATTATGGCCAGATGGAGACGTAAAATTGTGTACTCACCACGGGCAGTAAAAAAGAAAGCCCTCTATCGCATATTTACAACCCTCGCCTGCGGCTCGGGTCACAAATACCTGCGATTTCGGGCTTTCTTTCTTTTACAGTCCTTGGTAAGTAATGTACTATTATAAAATAATAAACACAGCAAAATAGCACATCCGTCGTTTCGTTGATTTAGTAGTTAGTAAAATTAGTTACAAATGCTAACACAGCAGTAGTTCAGTGACCTTTTTTGACAGTCATACGTCAAATTAAAAACAATACACCCTTTGTTGCTAGGCAACAAACATAAAACTTAAAAACGAACTTTCAGTTCAGAAGCCTACTCTTGATACTTGAATACTTTCGTTAGTTTTTTTTTTTTTACAGTATGTTGCACCAAATATAATCAATTGATTTTTTGTATGCTAGTAGCTAATACTATAAGCAATTTACGTGATTTTTTTCATAATTGTACTTTCAAAAAAACGTGTTGGAAAGAGCTGTCAAAAAATAAATTGACATTTATTTCTTTTATTTTTCACGTATAAAATATTAATAAAATTATAGGGTATACTCCCACTCAAACTACGTAGCTGTGATTTTGTTTCAACGCTTTAGCTGCTATGGATTAGGAGATATACGAGTTTGAAAAAATTGTTAAAAAAATACATTTTTGACATTATCTCTGAGACAGTTCAAGATAGAGGGCTGAAAGTTGGAGTGATTACTAGTTATGAGGCGACAAACAATTGACATTTACTAATTCAACTTTTCCTCACAGGGGCCACACGTCCTTCCTTAGCCTGCTAAACCCTTTGGAGCTTGTGGGACTGCTAGAAGTATTTTAGATATACGATGATCGTAATCAGTGAGTCAGTGACAAAATTAAGGAATTTTGACTTGCAATAGTTCTTAAAGTATACAGTAGAATTCAATGATATTGGGATCTTCCTTGTGTTATGGCCTCTTTATCACAGAAATTTCAGCCTTCTAGCTTTATCGATAACTGCTGGCTTTCACGGCAAAACGGGGCGACGAATTGACGTGATTTTTTAAGTGGAGATAGTTGAAGGGATGGAGAGTGACATAGACTACTTTTTGTCTCTTTCTAACCCCGCACTTCCCTAAAATGGGGGGTGGAAGTTTGTATGGAGCATTCCGCAATTTTCAAGGTAGATAGCTAAAAATTGGTATGCGGACTATTTGTGTGCGGTTTATTCTGTTCCGAGTTCTGTTCTGTGTTTTAAATCAGGAAAGGGGAACCGTGTTACCCCGAATTTAACGCAAGCGAAGCCGCGGGCAAAAGCTAGTGATATATAATAATGACAGATGGGTTATTCACGTTCCAAAAGTGAAGCACTTAAAATGAGTGATTTCAAACAATTGACGCTAGTCGCGCACCGCTAGCGTGAGATGCGGACGTGCCAATGAGCTCCCGCCACCCGCGTGAGAAAGAGACAAACTGTAATTTTCTAACAATGAGAATGACAAAGATGTAATATTGTCAAAATAGATAAACATAACACAATCCTTGCTAGGTTATGAAATAACTCTGGAAGTATTTTTTCTGCTCATTTTGTTAGAGTTAACCCATCCTGTCGCATGCATCCGGACAGGTGGACATGACGGTGGATCACGACTCTCTCAGTTATAGAATAACCCATTGCATATCCCATTAATATTAATTTAATTTAGTTCTTTAATAGTTATAAGTCCGCACGCATTTTTGATTTCATAAGCCGCTGTATTTTTATTTTTTTGGTAATCAATCTTTTGGTTTTGACTTCCACGACACAGGCTTTGCCTAGTGTGGGAGTCGCTGATATGCTGTTAACTGTATATTTTAATTTTTTTTTTTGGTCAATAAAACATTTTTACATTTTTATATGTGTAGCCACCAAGTGGATGCCGCAAGAGGCGCGGACGGGGCCGGCCCAAACAGAGATGGCGGAGCGATTTGGACGCTTTCCTCAGCACCTGGCCGGAAAAAGCACGGGAGCGAGAGTTATAACGAGCGGGAGAGGCCTTTGCCCAGCAGTAACACACTATTTAACCATCCATACTAAATATCATTGGCCCTTAGCGCCAGCGCGCGCGAAGACAACTCGCTCATATTTTGGACGTGATATCACGGGCTGGCGCTGACGGTACGACTCTCCATGCGCGTCTTTGGCGGTCAAAGGGTTAAGGACAATGTATATACAAATTTGTTTTCCTCCAATATGTTTCAGTTCTTTAGATTGTTATTAAAAAAACAAATACAAACATTGAAAACATTGAAAAAATAATCAACCCAACAGGACTTGAACCTGTATCGATACGCCTTGCCGGGGCTCGGCTTTACAGCAGCCGTAAGCGACATCTAGGTAGATTTTTTTTTTTTTATACCACGACGGTGGCAAACAAGCATACGGCCCGCCTGATGGTAAGCAGCTACCGTAACCTATGGACGCCTGCAACTCCAAAGGAGTCACATGCGCGTTGCCGACCCTTTACAAAAAGGAGGTTTCACTGTGTTGACGACTAAAGGAACAAGAATGTCCCTCATCGTCAACACACTGGGTCCTCTTTGAGCTCTTTGGCAACCTTACTCACCAGCAGGAACACAACACTATGAGTAGGGTCTAGTGCTATTTGGCTGTGGTTTTCTGTAAGGTGGAGGTACTTCCCCAGTCGGGCTCTGCTCCTGATTTGAGCGAGAAGACATTCGCTGAACGTGCCCTACCACACTTAGCGAGATGCCATTCGCAGTGCCCATACCTCTCTTTTTGGCGTAGTTTAAGGACATACCCAGGTCCGGACGTAGTTTAAGGACATACCCCGGGTCCAAAAATGAAGACATTGAAAATTACACATACATTAGACATTGGGTAGATGATTGAAGGCATTGAAAATTTCGTCAACTTAGTAACTTGACCCATAGCTTAAGGCGCTAGGCGCTGAATGTGGCCGAAAACTTTTACTTTCTAAGGGATATATCTCAATAACGAGTCATTCAAAAAATTTGAAAAAAATATATGTTAATTACGATTTCATGTACAACATTGTCAACATTTGAATAACTCGTGTAACGTACAGTTTCTCCGTTATTTAATGTAACGAAATCTCGTTTTACGGTTAATTTTGCTTATATCTACTGAACGGCTTATTCGATTTAAAATATTGTTGAACTAAAAAATGTGTACTACAGAACACTACAAACTCAACGTAGGATATTTAAATTGATTAAATTTTCTTAAACAACTTGATCATAATTCCACATTTCGTGCGTTGGTAGCTCGAAAACGGCGTTGCTGGCAGTCGTGAGCTAGCTTTGAGACGAGGAGGCTGTGTCGCTCGTCGCTCCGTGCTTCCCTTGTACTACATATACTTGTGCTTGGCCCGTGAGCAATAATATCGGACTTACTGTGCCTAAAGACTAAATAACTGCAGAGGGTTCATGCGATGGGGACATAACGTGTCTTCCCGGAATCAATAATGTATAGACGTTTTATCTTTTAAGATAATATACTCGTATGCATGTTTATGTACGTTCGTATAAAAAGTGTATTTTATTTAGATTATAATACAAGTAAAAAACAAATGAAATAAAAATGGAGGAAAAAACAAAAATCATGAATCTCATAATTCTCTGAAAACAAATTTGGTCATGTAAGTAAACTACAATTATTATGTTTTAGTAGACTAATGCATCACGCAAAATAGACTAATAATCAATTTAATAAAAACTCCGAAGCACCGAATTTATTTAAACATATTTATTTAAGAATACCGTGTTCTAAACGAATGTAGTATGCGTTTTTTTTTTTAAAGATGAAACACAATTTTTAATGTTGTACTTTATACTAATTTATCAAATCAAGAAATTGCGAAGTAAACTGCAAAGGATTGCATATAAACCGGCCAAGAGAATGTCGGGCTATGCTCAGTGTAAGGATCCGTAGTTGCCGGCCTGTTACAATACATCCATTCAAAAGGTAGTTTATAAAGAGATGTTTTGTGGCACTTACGTTATTTTACTATAGGCATCACCCAAAAACGGCTCAACCGATTTTATTCCATATAGTTTTTATTGAAAATACGTGATAAGTATTTCAATGGCCTCACTTCCAGGAATTTTTCCAAATTTTTTGGACCCACGGTTCAAAAATCAAAGAGTATGTTTTACTTTCGAAGCTATTATTTATGAAAGTATTCGTTTTATCCAAAAGTTGTTTAAGGCTTATTCTTTTTGAAAGACCTATTCAACAATGTGTTTCAGATACTTATTGTCTTACCACTTTGTAGGCGTAATTAAAACACATACTCATACCAAATTTCAGTGTACTAACTATCACTGAGCAAAGCCTGATTGAGATTCTAATAAAAAATGGCTGATATTTAAGAGTTCAATGTATGTAAGAATAAAGGAAAAAAAGCTTTTTTTTATACCACGACGCTGGCAAACAAGCATACGACCCACCTGATGGAAAGCAGTTATAAAGCCTATGGACGCCTGCAACCCCAGAAGATTCACATGCGCGTTGACTACCCTAAAAAAACTTTACTATGTCGGTGAAATAAATTCAAATTTTATATTCATTATCAACACAAAGTATCAAAGAAAGGTGGATCAAAGAAATTCTAAGTATCTTCTCTAACAAGATTCTTCGGATATGTATTTATATATGTATGGTCGTATGTATGTATGTATATATATGTATCTATGTATGTATGTATTGATTTATGTATTTTATGTATATTAGAATTATGTAGTTTATGTGTAAGAATTAAGGATGTAGTTTCGCATCTTTTTAAAGTTTTATGCTTCTGTCATATAATTTGTTTTCTGTATAGTTAGAAGCACCGCCTACAATCTTTCTGCTTGGCCCTAAGGTTGACTGGTAGAGAATGCTTCATGGCATTAAGTTCGCCTTTTGTACGATAAGTTTTCTTTTTGTGCAATAAATATTAAATAAAAAAATAAATAAATATAAAGTAAATAAATAAATTACTAGTAAGGGTTAATACTACCTATCAAATATCTTTAAAGGACCGGCCAAGTTTGTATCGGACCACGCATATTGTAGGGTTCCGTAGAAAGTAGTTTCTTGGAGATAACTGAAAAACGGATAAACCGATAATATGTGAAATAATTATCGTAGAAATTAAGTACTAAAGCTTCTTGTTTTTTTTTCATATTTTTTAGACTTACGGATTAAAAGTTAGATGGGGAGCCTATTATATTTAGACTTTCGAACAAATATTTCTGAAAATATTGACTTAATAAAGCAGTTTTAAAAATCCTCTATATATATAAAATATTTTTAAAACCGTATCGTACAACATGTTCATATTTACAAAAAATATATTTTTGACATTTAGTCTGGCATATGTATGTATGGAGTGCCTCCCCTAAAAGTTTTTTAGCAATTTAGCCAGAAAACTAAGTAGCGGCACATGAAACACACCTCTAGATAAAATTTCAGTAACTTATGTTTTATAATAAAAACCGGCCAAGAGCGTGTCGGGCCACGCTCAGTGTAGGGTTCCGTAGTTTTCCGTCCGTCACAGTAAGTGTCCCCATTTAAGAGTTAATAACACCGCCATGTAGGATATGATATGAGAGTTCCACGTACAGCGACATCTATCGGCAAATTAAGTAAACTATTGCGCGCGAGCTTAAAGTATGGAAGATGATTTTTATGGAATAATTCTTTATTGCGTGAACCGATTTTCACAGTTTTTACTTTATTTGAAAGCACGTCATTTCATTGTAATTTTGTAGAAATCACAGGTACAATAAACACCTGCTTATACGGTTAAATTACAAACTTAATTCAGAAATTATTTTGTAATTTTTTTTCAAAAACTATTCATCCTATCAAGTTCAAAATAATTTTCCTAGAAAGTTTTTATAAAGTTCTACTTTTGAGATTTTTTTCATATTTTTAAAACTTATGGTTCAAAAGTTAGAGGGGGGGGGGACGCATATTTTTTTACTTCTGGAGCGATTATTTCCGAAAATATTTACATTATCAAACGATTTTAGCAAACCCCTATTCATTTTTAAATACCTATCCAACAATATATCACACGTTAGGGTTAAAATGAAAAAAAAATCACTACCCACTTTACGTACCTTTAGGTACCCTTAGGTACCTTTAGGTACCCTAATTAAACATTTTTTCCCGCTTTTAATTTTAGCACTTTGTCGGCGTGATTGATATACATATTAGTACCAAATTTCAGCTTTCTAGTGCTAACGGTCACTGAGATTATCCGCGGACGGACGGACGGACGGACGGGCAGACATGGCGAAACTATAAGGGTTCCTAGTTGACTACGGAACCCTAAAAATGGCTTTGACATACGGACGGACATGTTTCAAAAAACTTTTAAGGGTTCCGTTTTTGCCATTTTGGCTATGGAACCCTAACAAGTGTTTGCGCTGTGTTATATTTTAAAGATCTAAATTTAATGGGCTTACAGCTCTCATGACAATTGTATGACGATTTCGTGCACAAATACCGCTCCTTACATGTGCATTTTTACTATTCGCAACTCGCAGCAGGCTTAGTTTTGTTAATTTATCGTAACTAAGTGATTTTTTACGGTTAATATTTAAAATCGCAACAAAAAAAGTAACCATCTATTAAGCTCACTTGCACAGCAAAAAAAATCCAAATTCACATGAAAACACCGCTTTGATGTGCATTCAGTTTTTTTTGCTATAATAGTCAGTATTTTTTTATTTTTTCTGATATGCGGAATATTTTTAACCATATTTCGTAAATTCGTAAATATTTTGCCGCTCACTGTACTTTAAATTCAAAATCTAGGTTTTATTTTTTTACATAAAAATCTACTAATCGAGATCGTTATTACTTATCTTATTTAATAGGTAAGTAGCATTCCTAAAAATGTCACCGTAGTACTTAATCACAGTATTCAAATCACAAAACATCCGCAAAAGGATTATAATTATTATAAAGCTGCCCGCGCGCTTCTGAGTAAAGTTTATTCTTTGAACATTGTTGCGGTGCATCGCGGTGGATTTACGCACGATCGAAATGAGAGGGGTACGCGGGTGGCGCGGGTAGAGAGCGCCCAAACGCTCAAGGACACTCCGGCGACAATCACCTTAATTGGTACAGCGATCGAGCCCCGGCAAGGCGTATCGATACAGGTTCAAGTCCAGTTGGGTTGATTATTTTTTCAATGTTTGTATTTGTTTTAATAACAATCTATTGTATGAGTGGAATGCCCTACTTTAAAAACATGCAAAAATAATTATGATGTTTCAGTTCTATTTTCTACAAGAAAAAGTGCTTATATGTTTTGCTAATTTCGTTACTCTCATTATTGTGTCATAGACGTGGCTAGCTCTAAGTCCACAATAACAGTTACCGCAAAAGCCTTGTCGCACTGGTCGCACTTGTATATCCTCTCCCTCTCCCGCCCCAGATGGTGTACGGCGACGTGTTCCTTGAGCCGGCTCCTCGTGCGGAACTCGCGGCCGCAGCAGAACAGCGCGCGCGCGCCGCGGCTCGCCGCATGCGACCACACGACGTGGGAGCGGAGCTCGCCCTTGCTCCAGTAGAAACGCTTGCAGTGGTCGCATTGGTACCTGGATACCAAAAATATTTATTTCACACCACCTAATCGTATACGGGTTTTTTCTTCCCTGCTAGGAGGGAAGAAAGTGGCACTTTTCTGTTCTAAGACATAAGCTTTTTTATCAGCTAGTCCGTCATTAAAAACATATTTCCCATTGAATTAATCGATTAATTATAATCAGGAAGCACATTAGAAGCACATATAAAGTTAAAATAAATATGATTCAACAATAAAAAAAATATTTTCTCTAAGGTGGTGTGAAAAGCAGTATGTGTCGCTTCGTTTGGGATTCAATGCACGCCCTCGCCGTAAATATTTCATTTTGCTCCCTTGTTACACAATCTACTATTTCCCCAAATATACAACGTGTCCCAAAATTCAACGATAAGCTGGCCCCAGAAGATGGACCTGCTCATGACTACTCGAGAAAAAAAAATCTTGGATAGTTGCGTCAACTTTCTAAAACACTTGCCAAACTTTCTAAAACACTTGCCATAGTAGTGCCAGTAGTTTTTTTGTACACCACGATGAGTGAAAGTGGACTGAAAGTTAAAATTTTAGGGAAAAACTAACTTTGATTAGTTTTTGTGTAAAAACTACACGTATTCTGGTATTTTTAAGGTTTGTGGTGGATAGCAGTGCTACTTAGGTTGCCGATACAAAAATTGTATACATGGTCGTTAAAAATACCACCATGGGTGTAGATTTTAATTTTTTTTTTTTATTCCATAATATATACAATGTGTCTGGTCAACGATGTCGGAGCTTTTAAGGTTGTGTAGTACAATCAATTTCACCGATAAATCACCACGTGGTTTTTTTTAAGTCAACGGTCATAAAATGGCGGCATTTTTTATTTTTCAAACACCTGACTACGGGTGCATTTGGTATCTATTATCTGTCAATTATTCGTCCTACAAATACAAAAAATATCTTATTAGATAGCTAAACATATCAGCAATCGATTAAATCTAACAATCATACGCAAACGTTTCAATAACAGAGCAAAAAAAAATATTAAACGTAAATAATAAGGACAAAAACGCATATTTTTTTCAGATTTCATTTGTTTTTGAAAAAACTAGGTCGTTTACCAATTTTTTTTTTGTTCTGTGTTTGTCGTACGGAATATTTGCTAGAAATGCACAACAAAATCGTAGCTCTATCTTTGATACTTCAAAAATAACACGTGTTCAAATATGACCCTGTTAATTACCTTTTTGACACAATCCCAAGAACTATCATCCCCACTCCCAGTTTTTCTTTTACGAGCAGGTAGATAAATCAAGGGGTGCTGCCAGGTCAATCAGTCATCCCTCGCTCTGCGTTGTGATAACAACCTTCTGCTATCTTCAGCTTACTTCTGTTCGATTGTGTTATTGTTGATACTTTTGTTAATTGTTGGACTTGCTGTTTGTTTTCCGCTTTGTTACAATGGAGGACCGTCAGTATTCTAGTCAGCACACTGCTGACATACATTTCGTTTATGGGTTTTGCAACGGGAACGCGAATGCTGCTGTTCAAGAGTACGCAAGGAGGTTTACTAACAGACCCATTCCGAATGCTCGCACATTCATAAGAATCCATGCACGGCTCGCTGAGAACGGCATAAGAAGTCCTGCCAATGAACGTGTTCGACTTGTGGCACCCCAGGACGAAGAAGAGATATTAATCACACATGATCCGAGACTGAGCATTAGAAGAATAGCAAACCGGATGAATTTATGCAAGTGGACAGTCTGGAAAGTATTAAAAAGAGAAGGTTTACACCCTTATCATTTTAGACGGGTACAAGATATTATTGAACCAGATTACGCTGCAAGATCTGTTTTTTGTGCCTGGATAACAAGAAGAGTACGCAGGGATCAAACGTTTTTGAGACGTATTATGTGGACCGACGAGGCCACTTTCACGCGATCGGGATTTACAAACCACCGCAACGAGCATCTGTGGCAGTTGGAGAATCCTCATGCTGTGAGACAAAGTTCGTTCCAGCACCAGTTCTCAGTGAATGTTTGGGCAGGAATTATCGACGATATTTTAGTTGGGCCTATTATTCTACCAGCGACAATGAATGGCCCACGATTTTTGGAATTTCTTCAAACAGAGTTTCACGACGCATTAATGGAGCTGCCAATAGCATACAGGAGAAAGATGATTTTACAGTTGGATGGTGCTCCCCCACATTTTGCAAGAGATGTGCGAAATTATTTGAACGAGCATTATGTCCCGTGGGTTGGACGTGACGGACATATCGCTTGGCCACCTCGATCGCCGGACTTAACTCCACTCGATTATTTTCTATGGGGAACCTTAAAACAAAGAGTGTACGTTGACATACCGAGAACAAGGGAAGAATTAGTGCAAAAAATAATAGAACATGGAAACATATTAAGATAAGATAATGAGATGATTCGGCGGTCTACGCAGCATGTTGCGATAAGAGCAACTGCTTGTCTCCAAAATCAAGGGGGCCATTTTGAACAGTTACTCAACTAATTGTCATCGTTAGCCTTAAGATACTCTTGCTGTGATTTCTTATTAAAGTTTAAATTATTATTACCGCTTTATTTTATTTTTATCTCCTTCTAAAAAATAAACTCATTTTTAGCTACATGTTGAAACCTGTGTAACTTCTTAAGTAATTATGTCAGATCCGTAAATTTCATATCGACGTCTAGCCAATACCCTATACTACAAACACAGAACAAAAAAAAAGTAGGTAAACGACCTAGTTTTTTCAAAAACAAATGAAATCTGAAAAAAATATGCGTTTTTGTCCTTATTATTTACGTTTAATTTTTTTTTTTGCTCTGTTATTGAAACGTTTGCGTATGATTGTTAGATTTAATCGATTGCTGATATGTTTAGCTATCTAATAAGATATTTTTTGTATTTGTAGGACGAATAATTGACAGATAATAGATACCAAATGCACCCGTGCTCAGGTGTTTGAAAAATTAAAAATGCCGCCATTTTATGACCGTTGACTTAAAAAAAAAAACACGTGGTGATTTATCGATGAAATTGATTGTACTACACAACCTTAAAAGCTCCGACATCGTTGACCAGACACATTGTATATATATAGCATAGAGTCAAGAAGAGGGAGGATGATGGGCCACCTCATACGACATGACAACTTCATACAGAAGATAGTTGAAGGAAAAATGGAAGGAAGGCGAGGAAGGGGAATACATAGAATTAATTATATAGACCAAATTAAAAATAATGTTAATGTCAGGTCGTACCAAAATATCAAAGAGGAGGCCTAGGACCGAAGCAAATGGAGAGCCCACTTTGAGTTGCACCGACAAGAGCATGGCTCTAAGTGTTTGATGATGATGAATATATATATATTTTTGGGACAAGTGGCGTACACGAAGAGAGGCATGCTCAGCAGTGGGCGATAAAGGGCTGATGATGATGATGACATATTAATTTTTTCCTCCAAGTAGTCATGAGCAAGTCTATCTTCTGGTGCCAGCTTATCCTTGAATTTTGGGACACGTTGTATATCCGAATCATAAAAAAATCCCAGCAAAATGAAAACAGCGCCGTTTAGTGAGTTAAAAACATATCTACGACAAAGGATTTCTTTTATCCAGCTAGGATTGATATAAAGTCGAGTGTAAAATGGGTATTATGGACGAGTTTTACACTCTACTTTTCACTTCAATTGCGAGGAAATTATTTATTATTTATCGGTAATCGTAAAGCAATTTCAAGTAGTAACATAAAAATTAGAATGAAAATAAATATGGTTCACGCCAATTCATTTCTTAATGTTTTTTTTTTAATTTTTACAACATATGAATTTAGAGTATTTAGACATAGATACTTGTTCTCTGCCAAGTCATAAAAACATTTCGGGGCATTTTTAAACTACTTTATCTCATTTCATTAATTTAATTATAGAAAACACGGAATTCAAATAATTATAGCAAGAATAAAATAAAACAATATCTCAATTAAATTGTGCAGTATATTTTGACTGTGTTTGGACTTTGGCTGTCGAGCCTCATTATCTTGGTGTTAGAAAAAAAATTTACTTTATGCACTAGAACTTAAAAAGCTATTTTATGTCGTCCACGCACGACTTAGTCGAACTTTACGAGCATGAGAAGTGAAAAAATACGAGTAGGTACTCACTTTTTGGTTCTGTCAGTATGCATCCGCCTAATATGTTGTCTCAGCAAAGCGGGTGTGGTGCACTCCCTCTCACATTGCGGACACTGTTGCAACATTCGACGTCTGCGAACAATAGTAGATTGTTTGACAAGGGTCTAAAGTAAGCCATATTGCCACGAGGTGATTATTTTCCCGAACGAAGTGAGGGAAAATTGTTCGAGTGGTAATATATATGGCTTTTAGACCAGAGTAACGCATACTATTTTTCACTTCGATTGCGACTTGCGAGAAAATATAAAAATAAGATAAAAATACTTATTATACGTACGCACAATGACTAAATTAAGGTGAAATTATGGTTTAACTTGACGGTCTTTTTATTTTTTAACTTCTTAGACACAGATACAAAATATAAACACTGGGAATAACTGCCACAGACGACGGTTTAATTAGCGCTCTAAACACGCTTTAAAGCGCTTCCAAAAAAATTTAAATATTTTTTAATTATTGTTAAGTAGGAACTAAAAAACACCTCATGTTTTGAGAAATAAATAGCGTTTCCTGAATAGTCGATTTTAACATTGCTATATTCTGATTGGTTGATATTAAATACAATGTTTTCTTAAGGACTTAAATTAATTAAACAGTATACGCACCAAAAAAGAATCCAGCGTTCCGATTAACTTCGATATGTGTTGTGATTGGTGGATTTAATATGGTGAAGTGTTCTGATTGGTAATTTTAAAATGATTTGTGAATCATAAATATGTATACATACTGGCCCTAGAGGCTAAATGTACTACTTTAGTCCGCCTTGGTAAGCATAATATGACACACTTTTTGAGCATGAGAAGTGAAAAAACATTATTTAGTAAATTTTGTAAAGGAATTCAATAACCGATCAAATTTTATAACCAGTTATGCTTTCGGTTATGGTCAAGAACTAACCGATAATCTTGTGTATGTGTGTGTGATAACCGATTGTGTGCGAGCGAGATAGCGCTCTACATGCGTATTATTCGCGACTTAAGAGGCCTTATTCCCATGAACGTTCCTCAATTTCATGAAATCTTACTCGATAGATGGCGGTAGCGCTCAGTACGCGACCGCTGGCAATGATCGACGATCGAACGATCTTGATCGTTTTCAACTTCAATTACAAGTAAAATTCTTTTTACGCATAAGTTACACACAGGGTATTTATTTTCTTTTATATGGAAGATACTACTAATTAAAGTATGTAGTAGGGACTGTTGGAGATACTTTTCGAATTAAAAGTATAATAAATTTCGAATTTCGAAAATTTGGTTTATTTAGTATTGTATAGACTGTTTTACACTTATGTTTCATTTTTTACCCTCCTTCAATATGCCTGTATTCGGTAGGAAATAATTTATTACTTATACATACATAGGTGGTATTTTTTTATTTTTTTTTATTCCAATATGGCTGAATTTTTTTTTTGTAAAAATGGTCATGGTTGCAAATTTCGACTACTTCGGGTGTGTAGATTACGAAAATGATCATCGTCATGGTAGTCATTTTCGACTAACTCAGGATGTGCAGAATTTAAAAATAATGGTTATTTTAAAAACAAAGATGGCGGTCATACACTTTATGGTAAAAATCGTTATGGTAGTAATTTCCGATTAATTCAGGGGTGTAGATTTCGGAAAAAAGGACGGTTTTAAAATCAATGATGGCGGAAACGGAAAATTCTGTCAAAATCGTCATGGTAGTCATTTCCGACTAATTCGGGTAAGCAAATATCGAAAATAATGTCTATTTTGAAATCCAAGATGGCGGTCATACACTTTTTTTGTAAAAATCGTCATGGTAGTCATTTCCGATTAATTCAGGGGTGTAGATTTCGAAAATAAGGTCCGTTTTAAAATCAAAGATGGCGGAAACGGAAAATTCTGTCAAAATCGTCATGGTAGTCATTTCCGACTAATTCGGGTAAGCAAATATCGAAAATAATGTCTATTTTGAAATCCAAGATGGCGGTCATACACTTTTTTTGTAAAAATCGTTATGGTAGTCATTTTCGATTAATTCAGGGGTGTAGATTTCGAAAATAAGGTCCGTTTTAAAATCGAAGATGGCGGAAACGGAAAATTCTGTCAAAATCGTCATGGTAGTCATTTCTGACTAATTCGGGTAAGCAAATATCGAAAATAATGTCTATTTCGAAATCCAAGATGGCGGTCATACACTTTATTGTAAAAATCGTTATGGTAGTCATTTTCGATTAATTTAGGGGTCTAGATTTCGAAAATAAGGACCGTTTTAAAATCAAAGATGGCGGAAACGGAAAATTCTGTCAAAATCGTCATGGTAGTAATTTCCGACTAATTCGGGTAAGCAGATATCGAAAATAATGTCTATTTTGAAATCCAAGATGACGGTCATACACTTTTTTTGTAAAAATCGTTATGGTAGTCATTTTCGATTATTCAGGGGTGTAGATTTCGAAAATAAGGACCGTTTTAAAATCAAAGATGGCGGAAACGGAAAATTCTGTCAAAATCATCATGGTAGTCATTTCCGACTAATTCGGGTAAGCAGATATCGAAAATAATGTCTATTTTGAAATCCAAGATGGCGGTTATACACTTTTTTGGTAAAAATCGTTAAATCGAAAATAAAGACCGTTTTAAAATACAAGATGGCGGAAATGGAAAATTTTGTCAAAATCGTCATGGTAGTCGTCTTCGACTAATTCGGGGGTGTAGATTTCGAAAATGATGTCTATTTTGAAATCGAAGATGGCGGTCATACACTTTTTTGTAAAAATCGTTATGGTAGTCATTTTCGATTAATTCAGGGGTGTAGATTTCGAAAATAAGGTCCGTTTTAAAATCAAAGATGGCGGAAACCGAAAATTCTGTCAAAATCGTCATGATAGTCATTTCCGACTAATTCGGGTAAGCAGATATCGAAAATAATGTCTATTTTGAAATCCAAGATGGCGGTCAAACACTTTTTTGGTAAAAATCGTTATGGTAGTCATTTTCGGTTAATTTAGGGGTGTAGATTTCGAAAATAAGGTCCGTTTTAAAATCAAAGATGGCGGAAACGGAAAATTCTGTCAAAATCGTCATGGTAGTCATTTCCGACTAATTTGGGTAAGCAGATATCGAAAATAATGTCTATTTTGAAATCCAAGATGGCGGTCATATACTTTTTTGTAAAAATCGTTATGGTAGTCATTTTCGATTAATTCAGGTGTGTAGATTTCGAAAATAAGGACCGTTTTAAAATCAAAGATGGCGGAAACGGAAAATTCTGTCAAAATCGTCATGGTAGTCGTCTTCGACTAATTCGGGGGTGTAGATTTCGAAAATGATGTCTATTTTGAAATCGAAGATGGCGGTCATACACTTTTTTGTAAAAATCGTTATGGTAATCATTTTCGATTAATGCAGGGGTGTAGATTTCGCAAATAAGGCCGTTTTAAAATAAAAGATGGCGGAAACGGAAAATTCTGTCAAAATCGTCATGGTAGTCATTTCCGACTAATTTGAGTAAGCAGATATCGAAAATAATGTCTATTTCGAAATCGAAATGTTGGTTATACACTTTTTTTGTAAAAATCGTTAAATTTGTCATGGTAGTCATTTTCGACTAATTAGGGTGTGCAGATTTCGAAAATAATGTCTATTTAGAAATCCAAGATGGCGGTCGAACACTTTATGGTAAAACTCGTTATGGTAGTCATATCCGATTAATTCAGGGGTGTAGATTTCGGAAAAAAGGACGGTTTGAAAATCAAAGGTGGCGGAAACGGAAAATTTTGGTCATAATCGTCATGGTAGTCATTTCCGACTAATTCGGGTGTGCAGATTTCGAAACTAATGTCTATTTAGAAATCCAAGATGGCGGTCAAACACTTTTTTGGTAAAAATCGTTATGGTAGTCATTTTCGATTAATTCAGGGGTGTAGATTTCGAAAATAAGGTCCGTTTTAAAATCAAAGATGGCGGAAACGGAAAATTCTGTCAAAATCGTCATGGTAGTCATTGCCGACTAATTCGGGTAAGCAGATATCGAAAATAATGTCTATTTTGAAATCCAAGATGGCGGTCAAACACTTTTTTGGTAAAAATCGTTATGGTAGTCATTTTCGGTTAATTTAGGGGTGTAGATTTCGAAAATAAGGTCCGTTTTAAAATCGAAGATGGCGGAAACGGAAAATTCTGTCAAAATCGTCATGGTAGTCATTTCCGACTAATTCGGGTAAGCAGATATCGAAAATAATGTATATTTTGAAATCCAAGATGGCGGTCATACACTTTTTTGTAAAAATCGTTATGGTAGTCATTTTCGATTAATTCAGGTGTGTAGATTTCGAAAATAAGGACCGTTTTAAAATCAAAGATGGTGGAAACGGATAATTCTGTCAAAATCGTCATGGTAGTCGTCTTCGACTAATTCGGGGGTGTAGATTTCGAAAATGATGTCTATTTTGAAATCGAAGATGGCGGTCATACACTTTTTTGTAAAAATCGTTATGGTAGTCATTTTCGATTAATGCAGGGGTGTAGATTTCGCAAATAAGGCCGTTTTAAAATAAAATATGGCGGAAACGGAAAATTATGTCAAAATCGTCATGGTAGTCATTTGCGACTAATTTGGGTAAGCAGATATCGAAAATAATGTCTATTTTGACTTCCAAGATGGCGGTCAAACACTTTTTTTGTAAAAATCGTTATGGTAGACATTTCCGATTAATTCAGGGGTGTAGATTTCGGAAAAAAGAACGGTTTTAAAATCAAAGATGGCGGAAACGGAAAATTTTGTCAGAATCGTCATGGTAGTCATTTCCGACTAATTCGGGTAAGCAGATATCGAAAATAATGTCTATTTTGAAATCCAAGATGGCGGTCATACACTTTTTTTGTAAATATCGTTACAGTAGTCATTTTCGACTACTGCAGGGATGTATATTTCAAAAAAAAATACCGTTTTAAAATTCAAGATGGCAGAAATAGTAAATTTTGTCAAAATCGTCATGGTAGTCATTTTCGACTAATTAGAGTGTGCAGATTTCTAAAATGATGTCTATTTTGAAATCCAAGACCGCGGTCATACACTTTTTTAGTAAAAATCATCATGTTAGTCGTTTTCAATTAATTCAGAGGTGTAGATTTCGATATAAGGACCGATTTGAGATCCAATATGGGTGTTAAAGGACAATTATTGTAAAAATCGTCATGGTAGTCATTTTTACTAATTTACGTGTGTAGATTTGTAAAATAAGGACCGTTTTAAAATCAAAGATGGCGGAAACGGAAAATTCTGTCAAAATCGTCATGGTAGTCATTTTTGACTAATTCGGGTAAGCAGATCGATATCATTATTTTCGATAAAATAATGTCTATTTTGAAATCCAAGATGGCGGTCATACACCTTTTTGGTAAAAATCGTTGCAGTAGTCATTTTAGACTACTGCAGGGATGTACATTTCAAAAATAAAGACCGTTTTAAAATTCAAGATGGCAGAAATGGTAAATTTTGTCAAAATCGTCATGGTAGTCATTTTCGACTAATTTGGGTGTGCAGATTTCGAAAATAATGTCTATTTTGAAATCCAAGATGGCGGCCATACACTTTTTACTTGAAAATCGTAATGGACGTCATTTCTAATTAATTCTGGGATGAATAATTCGAAAATAAGGACCGTTTTAAACTCAAAGATGGGGGAACTGAAAATTTTGTCAAAATCGTCATGGTTGTCGTCTTCGACTAATTTGGGTGTGCAGATTTACAAAATAATGTCTGTTTTAAAATCCAAGATGGCGGTCAAACACTTTTTGGTGAAAATCCATATGGTAATTCAGGGGTGTAGATTTCGAAAATAAGGTCCGTTTTAAAATCAAAGATGGCGGAAACGGAAAATTCTTTCAAAATCGTCATGGTAGTCATTTCCGACTAATTCGGGTAAGCAGATTTCGAAAATAATGTCTATTTAGTCATCCAAGATGGCGGTCAAACACTTTTTTTGTAAAAATCGTTATGGTAGTCATTTTCGGTTAATTTAGGGGTGTAGATTTCGAAAATAAGGTCCGTTTTAAAATCGAAGATGGCGGAAACGGAAAATTCTGTCAAAATCGTCATGGTACTCATTTCCGACTAATTCGGGTAAGCAGATATCGAAAATAATGTCTATTCTGAAATCCAAGATGGCGGTCATACACTTTTTTGTAAAAATCGTTATGGTAGTCATTTTCGATTAATTCAAGTGTGTACATTTCGAAAATAAGGACCGTTTTAAAATCAAAGTTGGCGGAAATGAAAAATTTTCAAATTCGTCATGGAAGTCGTTTTCGACTATTTCGGAAATTGTCGAAAATAATGTCTATTTTGAAATCCAAGATGGCGATCACACACTTTGCTTGTTATTTTAGCCATTTTCGATTAATTCAGGCGTGTAGATTTCAAAAATAAAGTCCGTTTCAATATCCAATATGGCAGAAATGGTCATTCAATTATAAAAATCGTTGGTATTCAGATATGTCGATTTCAAAAACAAATTCTGTTTTAAAATTCAAGACGGCTGCCATATACTTTTTTGTATCCCCGATTGAATCGAAAATGACTACCATAACGACAAATTGAACGATTTTTACAATAAAAGTGTATGACCACCATTTGGATTTCAAAATAGGCATTATTTTCGATATCAGCTTACCCGAATTAGTCGGAAATGACTACCATGACGATTTTGACAGAATTTTCCGTTTCCGCCATCTTTGATTTTAAAACGGTCCTTATTTGCGAAATCTACACCCCTGAATTAATCGGAAATGTCTACCATAACGATTTTTACAAAAAAAGTGTTTGACCGCCATCTTGGATGACTAAATAGACATTATTTTCGAAATCTGCTTACCCGAATTAGTCGGAAATGACTACCATGACGATTTTGAAAGAATTTTCCGTTTCCGCCATCTTTGATTTTAAAACGGACCTTATTTTCGAAATCTACACCCCTGAATTAATCGAAAATGACTACCATAACGATTTTTACCAAAAAAGTGTTTGACCGCCATCTTGGATTTCTAAATAGACATTCGTTTCGAAATCTGCACACCCGAATTAGACGGAAATGACTACCATGACGATTATGACCAAAATTTTCCGTTTCCGCCATCTTTGATTTTCAAACCGTCCTTTTTTCCGAAATCTACACCCCTGAATTAATCGGATATGACTACCATAACGATTTTTACCATAAAGTGTTTGACCGCCATCTTGGATTTCTAAATAGACATTATTTTCGAAATCTGCACACCCTAATTTGTCGAAAATGACAACCATGACAAATTTAACGATTTTTACAAAAAAAGTGTATAACCAAAATTTCGATTTCAAAATAGACATTATTTTCGATATCTGCTTACCCAAATTAGTAGGAAATGACTACCATGACGATTTTGACAGAATTTTCCGTTTCCGCCATCTTTTATTTTAAAACGGTCCTTATTTGCGAAATCTACACCTCTGCATTAATCGAAAATGACTATCATAACGATTTTTACAAAAAAGTGTATGACCGCCATCTTCGATTTCAAAATAGACATCATTTTCGAAATCTACACCCCCGAATTAGTCGAAGACGACTACCATGACGATTTTGACAGAATTTTCCGTTTCCGCCATCTTTGATTTTAAAACGGTCCTTATTTTCGAAATCTACACACCTGAATTAATCGAAAATGACTACCATATGGATTTTTACAAAAAAGTGTATGACCGCCATCTTGGATTTCAGAATAGACATTATTTTCGATATCTGCTTACCCGAATTAGTCGGAAATGAGTACCATGACGATTTTGACAGAATTTTCCGTTTCCGCCATCTTCGATTTTAAAACGTACCTTATTTTCGAAATCTACACCCCTAAATTAACCGAAAATGACTACCATAACGATTTTTACCAAAAAAGTGTTTGACCGCCATCTTGGATTTCAGAATAGACATTATTTTCGATATCTGCTTACCCGAATTAGTCGGAAATGACTACCATGACGATTTTGACAGAATTTTCCGTTTCCGCCATCTTTGATTTTAAAACGGACCTTATTTTCGAAATCTACACCCCTGAATTAATCGAAAATGACTACCATAACGATTTCTACAAAAAGGTGTATGACCGCCAACTTCGATTTCAAAATAGACATCATTTTCGAAATATACACCCTCGAATTAGTCGAAGACGACTGACTACCATGACGATTTTGACAAAATTTTCCATTTCCGCCATCTTGTATTTTAAAACGGTCTTTATTTTCGATTTAACGATTTTTACCAAAAAAGTGTATAACCGCCATCTTGGATTTCAAAATAGACAATATTTTCGAAATCTGCACACCCAAATTAGTCGAAAATGGCTACCGTGACAAATTTAACGGATTTTACCATAAAAGTGTATGACCGCCATTTGGATTTCAAAATAGACATTATTTTCGATATCTGCTTACCCGAATTAGTCGGAAATGACTACCATGACGATTATGACAGAATTTTCCGTTTCCGCCATCTTCGATTTTAAAACGTACCTTATTTTCGAAATCTACACCCCTAAATTAACCGAAAATGACTACCATAACGATTTTTACCAAAAAAGTGTTTGATCGCCATCTTGGATTTCAAAATAGACATTAGTTTCGATATCTGCTTACCCGAATTAGTCGGAAATGACTACCATGACGATTTTGACAGAATTTTCCGTTTCCGCCATCTTTGATTTTAAAACGGACCTTATTTTCGAAATCTACACCCCTGAATTAATCGAAAATGACTACCATAACGATTTTTACAAAAAAGTGTATGACCGCCATCTTCGATTTCAAAATAGACATCATTTTCGAAATCTACACCCCCGAATTAGTCGAAGACGACCACCATGACGATTTTGACAAAATTTTCCATTTCCGCCATCTTGTATTTTAAAACGGTCTTTATTTTCGATTTAACGATTTTTACCAAAAAAGTGTATAACCGCCATCTTGGATTTCAAAATAGACAATATTTTCGAAATCTGCACACCCAAATTAGTCAAAAATGGCTACCGTGACAAATTTAACGGATTTTACCAAAAAAGTGTATGACCGCCATTTGGATTTCAAAATAGACATTATTTTCGATATCTGCTTACCCGAATTAGTCGGAAATGACTACCATGACGATTTTGACAGAATTTTCCGTTTCCGCCATCTTTGATTTTAAAACGGTCCTTATTTTCGAAATCTACACCCCTGAATTAATCGGAAATGACTACCATAACGATTTTTACAAAAAAAGTGTATGACCGCCATCTTGGATTTCAAAATAGACATTATTTTCGATATCTGCTTACCCGAATTAGTCGGAAATGACTACCCTGACGATTTTGACAGAATTTTCCGTTTCCGCCATCTTTGATTTTAAAACGGACCTTATTTTCGAAATCTACACCCCTGAATTAATCGGAAATGACTACCATAACGATTTTTACAAAAAAAGTGTATGACCGCCATCTTGGATTTCAAAATAGACATTATTTTCGATATCTGCTTACCCGAATTAGTCGGAAATGACTACCATGACGATTTTGACAGAATTTTCCGTTTCCGCCATCATTGATTTTAAAACCGTCCTTTTTTCCGAAATCTACACCCCTGAATTAATCGGAAATTACTACCATAACGATTTTTCCATAAAGTGTATGACCGCCATCTTTGTTTTTAAAATAACCATTCTGCACATCCTGAGTTAGTCGAAAATGACTAGCATGACGATATTGACAAAATTGTCTAGTTTTCAAATAAAAAATCATTTTACGTCACACCTGGCCATAATGTGAGTTTTACCGCACGCTACGCTAATTGTGTACTCACCACGGGCAGTAAAAAAGAAAGCCCTCTATCGCATATTTACAACCCTCGCCTGCGGCTCGGGTTACAAATACCTGCGATTTCGGGCTTTCTTTCTTTTACAGTCCTTGGTAAGTTATGTACTATAATAATATTAAAGTAAATTCAAGGATCTTTATAATTCAATCGCACTTCTCGCAACTATAGGGCAATGGAAACCGGTCACTACGTGTTGGGGATTTCATACAACGTTTCCCGTTTTAGTGGCCTCTTAGTGTATCTAGCTGGCAAACTTACGTAATGCGCGTAGGACGATTTAGCACAGGTCCGTCGTCTGTGAGCTCTCGTTCCATACTGAGCTAGAGGCGACGGCGCGATGTGTTTTGTCAAGTTTTTAACCGATTTAGAGTCATCTTCAAAAAATTACACTTTATTTAAATTTTGCGTTACAGTAATGATTTTTTTTTTCGTGCTATATCTATAGCTGAACTTTAATATATTTATATCTTTAGGGCAGAATATTTATAGGACTTCCGTGAAAAAAATTAAATGTAAACCTGTTTTCATCAAAAAAATTGCAATATTCAGAAGGTATTTTGTCTATTATCCAAGATGAATCTTCAATTTTTCTTACCATGGCCGTCTTGAACATGATATACTGAATTGAATTGTATTCAAATTTTTTGAGAAAGGTTCCCTTTATTTGAGTAATCTGAAAAAAAACCAGACGTCTAACTGCAAACTCTGAAGAGGCCTGCCAAGAGAAGCCATGTTTTTCAGGTTTTTTTCTCAAAAATGTAATATTTTTTCCCATGGCCGTCTGGATAAAGGAACGGACTATTATATCCATTAAAAGTTAATTTAAAAACACAAAGCATTTTCGCTATAACCTCCGAAGAAAATGATGCATTTCGCAAATTACGCGCATTTTGGGAATAAGGCCTCTTAAATTTGGCTTCAAACTCGTTACTTTTTAACCAGTCTGCCGGGCACTTCCGGCCATGCAGGAACTGACAGACTGGATTTTTCTGTATCTACATACAAATTGCAATTTGTTGCCACAAGTGTCATCTTTGTATCTAATGAATGACGTAGGTAAGTACCATCTATTTTTTTTACACCGGAAGTGGTACTTTTCTAGTTGTTATATAACTTTCTCTTTATCCCCGGAATGTTTGTTGATATCATGCAGCCACTGCAGCTCCTTCTTAGTATTTTACATAGCAGGACACAGCACGCACGGCACGCTCCTAGTGCGAGCGTGCACCGCGAGATGTCTTCGCAACGCTTAAGTTGTTTATTCAAGCGATGCTTAGAGCAGAATAGGCTAGCCAAAAGGCATCGAGTTCTATTGACTACAATAGGCAAACCGAAGGTAACCGAGTTGTATTGACTGAAATAGGCAATCTGGTAGAAACAGAGTTATATTGACTAATATAGGCAATCTAGATAAAAACAGTTCTTTTAACTAAAATAGATAAGTCGGAGGAAATGGAGTCATATTAACTGAATTAGGCGAGCCGGAAGAAATCGAGTTCAACTGTCTTGAATAGGCAAACTGGTGGAAACCGAGCTCTATTGGCAACAGTAAGAAGCCGAAGGAAACCGAGTTATATAGTCTCAAATAGGCAACCCGGAGGAAATAGAGTTATACTGGCTCAAATAGGCAAGCCGTAGGAAACCGAGTGCTATTGATTTAAACAGGCAACTGAAGGAATCCGCGAAATTGTTGAAAACCGAGGTATACTGGCTCAAACTGGCCAGCCCAAATAGACGAGCAGGAGGGAATTGAGTTATATTGGATCAATTAGGCAAGCTATAAATTTGAGTTATATTGTTTAAAAAAAGTAAGCCGGAGGGTATCTAATTTTGTTGTCTAAAAATGTTTAAGGCTCCACCAGATCGCGCCCGCGTACAAAACGTGGCAGTCTGACGCAGCCCTTATATTAGCATGCCGAAAGAACGCCAGCTACATCTCGCGGCGTCCCTTCGGGTTATCCGCGCGATTAATTTTGTTTACCGGCCAAGTTGCGCGAGTTAGGGTAGATTAGATCGTGGTTCGTCTACTTATAACTAGGTGGCGCCGATATCAAAATATGATGTCTTTTTTTATTTTGAAAGAAGCTGACGACTAAGAAAAGAGGATATTTGCATCAATTTTAAATTCAAATTTTGTAGGAGTTTGGAATAGTTTTTGTTTTAGTCGAGAAGACAGATAGATTGTGAACCTCGAGCGGTGGAGTTGTCATAATCCATTTTGACATCCCTTTTTTCCTATTTTAATCTGAGTTTGATTATTTGTTGGGCGTGATTGGAATTAGTATTTTGTTACAGTCAAGTGTAAAAATATGGGTGTACTCATCTTACTCAAAAATATGTCCCATAGTATCTTATTCCGTTGTAATAAGTGCCTAGTACCATATTTATGAGACGATTTTTTCGATACGTATTTTTGCACTTGACTGTACATCCAACGCCAAGTGCGTGCGTTTACCGCGTCGGAGAGGCGTCAAGATTTTGCGGCGGGACCCCGAGATACTGTCCAACGCAGATATTGGATATTGCCTGTCACGGTTGGGGTACAGCCGCCAGTCGCCTCTAAAGGACTTGAGCCCGCATCGCGCGTGGCTCACCAGGTGAAACCGGAGTGTCGCCCTGGAATACGGCCGCCAGTCGCCTCTAAAGGACTTGAGCCCGCATCGCGCGTGGCTCACCAGGTGAAACCGGAGTGTCGCCCTGGAATACAGCCGCCAGTCGCCTCTAAAGGACTTGAGCCCGAGTCGCGCGTGGCTCACCAGGTGAAACCGGAGTGTCGCCCTGGAATACGGCCGCCAGTCGCCTCTAAAGGACTTGAGCCCGCATCGCGCGTGGCTCACCAGGTGAAACCGGAGTGTCGCCCTGGAATACAGCCGCCAGTCGCCTCTAAAGGACTTGAGCCCGAGTCGCGCGTGGCTCACCAGGTGAAACCGGAGTGTCGCCCTGGAATACGGCCGCCAGTCGCCTCTAAAGGACTTGAGCCCGCATCGCGCGTGGCTCACCAGGTGAAACCGGAGTGTCGCCCTGGAATACAGCCGCCAGTTGCCTCTAAAGGACTTGAGCCCGCATCGCGCATGGCTTACCAAGTGAAACCGGAGTGTCGCCCTGGAATACAGCCGCCAGTCGCCTCTAAAGGACTTGAGCCCGCATCTCGCTTGGCTCACCAGGTGAAACCGGAGTGTCGCCCTGGAATACAGCCGCCAGTCGCCTCTAAAGGACTTGAGCCCGCATCGCGCGTGGCTCACCAGGTGAAACCGGAGTGTCGCCCTGGAATACAGCCGCCAGTCGCCTCTAAAGGACTTGAGCCCGCATCGCGCGTGGCTCACCAGGTGAAACCGGAGTGTCGCCCTGGAATACGGCCGCCAGTCGCCTCTAAAGGACTTGAGCCCGCATCGCGCGTGGCTCACCAGGTGAAACCGGAGTGTCGCCCTGGAATACAGCCGCCAGTCGCCTCTAAAGGACTTGAGCCCGCATCGCACGTGGCTCACCAGGTGAAACCGGAGTGTCGCCCTGGAATACAGCCGCCAGTCGCCTCTAAAGGACTTGAGCCCGCATCGCACATGGCTCACCAGGTGAAACCGGAGTGTCGCCCTGGAATACAGCCGCCAGTCGCCTCTAAAGGACTTGAGCCCGCATCGCGCGTGGCTCACCAGGTGAAACCGGAGTGTCGCCCTGGAATACAGCCGCCAGTCGCCTCTAAAGGACTTGAGCTCGCATCGTGCGTGGCTCACCAGGTGAAACCGGAGTGTCGCCCTGGAATACGGCCGCCAGTCGCCTCTAAAGGACTTGAGCCCGCACCGCGCGTGGCTCACCAGGTGAAACCGGAGTGTCGCCCTGGAATACGGCCGCCAGTCGCCTCTAAAGGACTTGAGCCCGCACCGCACGTGGCTCACCAGGTGAAACCGGAGTGTCGCCCTGGAATACGGCCGCCAGTCGCCTCTAAAGGACTTGAGCCCGCATCGCGCATGGCTCACCAGGTGAAACCGGAGTGTCGCCCTGGAATACGGCCGCCAGTCGCCTCTAAAGGACTCGAGCCCGCATTTCGCGTGGCTCACCAGGTGAAAGCGGCGTGTCGCTCCGTGAAGTGTTCTAGAGTTTAATTTGGGACTTCGTATTTTATTTGCCGTGCTTTAGTTCTATATTGTTCTTACCATTCTTACATATCTGCGATTCGCATCTTTATATTAACCTTCCAATTAGAATTTTGAGGATCTTTAGATCCTCAAAATTCTAATTGCCTCATTTGACGGGCGTACAAAGACCTGGCTCTTGAATTTAGGCTACTCTCATCCAGCGAATCATCCGTCACCATCCATATCACTCGTCTCATTAATCCATTACTTTCCCCGCAGCCAAATTACCAGCCGAGTCTTTATTTGTACTTACTAGTTTTGCTAGTACTCCCTCGTTTTATTTTCCTTTCGTGCGGAAAGTAGACGTTTACGATACTAAGGTAATTATTGAATGTTAAATATCTTTATCTACACTCATACTGTAAGTACTCTAAAATGCGTTCAAAAACCGTAGACAATGACAAGCATTACAACAAACGACCCGGACCCGGACCCAGGACCAGGTTTTGGACCCGGGGTATGTCCTTAAACTACGTCCGGACCTGGGTATGTCCTTAAACTACGCCAAAAAGAGAGGTATGGGCACTGCGAATGGCATCTCGCTAAGTGTGGTAGGGCACGTTCAGCGAATGTCATCGCTCAAATCTGGAGCAGAGCCCGACTGGGGAAGTACCTCCACCTTACAGAAAACCACAGCCAAATAGCACTAGACCCTACTCATAGTGTTGTGTTCCTGCTGGTGAGTAAGGTTGCCAAAGAGCTCAAAGAGGACCCAGTGTGTTGACGATGAGGGACATTCTTGTTCCTTTAGTCGTCAACACAGTGAATCCTCCTTTTTGTAAAGGGTCGGCAACGCGCATGTGACTCCTTTGGAGTTGCAGGCGTCCATAGGTTACGGTAGCTGCTTACCATCAGGCGGGCCGTATGCTTGTTTGCCACCGTCGTGGTATAAAAAAAAAAAAAAAAAAAACGATTTAACTATGATAAGTTTCTTATCTGCGGCAGTAACGTAATTTTAACTATGCATGCTCAAATATTGTTAAGCAATGAGTTTCAAATTTGGAACATCGAATTTGATAACATAATGTTACCGCCATGGCCAACTCGATTGGTCCCGCGCGAGCGCCGGCACAATCGAGTAGGCCATGACGGTACAATGGCGGTCATTCTATGGTTTCCGAACAATTAATTTAATATATATAATATGAGTGTAGATAAAGCAGTGTATGCAACTGTACGTAATTAGGCCTTAAAACACTCGTGTGATCTTATTATGAAATTCGCCTGCGGCTCATTTCATAAAACCACACTCATGTTTTAAGGACCCTTATTACGTAACAGTTACATAAACTACTATTATATCTATATCATTATCGTAATTTTTATGTGAAGTGCTAATTTTAAATAATCTGATTATTGTAATTTAATTACATTCTATCCGGGTCTACGATACCAAGGAAATTATTGAATGTGAAATATCTTTATATCGATATCGTTATCGTAATTTTTATGTGAAGTGCTAATTTTAAATAATCTGATTATTGTAATTTAATTACATTCTATCCGGGTCTACGATACTAAGGAAATTATTGAATGTGAAATATCTTTATATCGATATCGTTATCGTAATTTTTATGTGAAGTACTCATTTTAAATAATCTGATTATTGTAATTTAATTACATTCTATCCGGCTCGAAGGACCAAATTGCTAATTTTAAATAATTTACTTAATCTGCAAAATTAAACGTGTTAATGCAAATTACGAAGTGTTTTACTGCAGTACTTACTCCTTGTCCCCGGAGTGTTTGTTGAGCTCATGCAGCCGCAGCCCCTTGTTAGTGTGGTACGTAGCGGGGCACAGCGCGCACGCCACGCTCCGGGTGCGCAAGTGTACCGCGAGGTGTCTCCGCAACGCTTGCTTGCTCTTGAGGTGCTTGGAGCACAGGTCGCAGATGAACAGCTGGTCCACTGGGTTGCGGACCTCCTCGTTGTGTCTCCTGTGGATATTGTTAATATCACTCTGCTTAACACATTCAGTGCCGAAAACCCGACTATCGGGTATTTGATGATTTCGTTCCCAGGCCGGACGACCCGATAGTCGGGATCGTGGTACTACAGCTTTATGTGACGAAATTTTTGTGGCCTGGCGCGGACGTCTTGTTTGGCTGGGTGGCAATGAATGTGTTAAAGGGCTCCACACGTTTCTTATCGATTTTTGCATCGATTTATTATGTATTCTACTAGATGTGACATCTAGAACAAATTTTGTGCGCCATGTTTGGCGGTTGACAGCTATGACAGAATCAAAGAGTAGTATAGATTTGTAGTGATTTTCACTACAACTTTTGGGACAAAGAATGATAGAAGACGACATCTCCTGTTACTCAATGGATTTTTGACCAGTTTTGAGTCGATATTCCAACATTTGCACTACAGATAGAATTATCAGTCAAACAGCTATCAGATCAGAAATGAATAAGCCCTTATTCTTTAATGATTTTTTAAATATGTGTCAAAAAAACACTTATCGATATTCTAATGCTGTAATGTTTCTTACATATACGAAATCTACATATTAGGGTTCCTCTTTGACGTCTCTAAAAGCTGACGAGAGATTTTAATTTTAAACTAATTAACACAAAAGTTATGACCAGCAAACCACTTTTTTTGGCCTGAAATTGTTCGACTTTGATGTCAAATATCTCGAAGACAATGAATATTGAAGTAAATATAGGATATTATATCGTTTAAGGCCGTTAATAAGCTATAAAATCGTTAGAATACTAAGGGATTCAGATCGAAGGACATTGGCGCCAGGGAGCCCTTTAAATAAACATGACAGTTAGTTACCAGAGTTATTTTGTACCATCATCTTCCGAAAATAAACACCCGTTTATAATGATTGTTTAATATTCTTACCCCCTTATTCATAAACGCCCACTAAAGTTAAGAGATCGCTGATAATCGTTTGTCCCTTTCCCTCATATAGGTTGGACGGAAAGGGACAAACGATCATCAGAGGCCTCTTAACTTTAGTAGACGTTTATGAATAAGGGGGTTAGTATACCGCGTTAAATGCAAACCACGGTTGGTTTATAAGCGTTTTACTTAAACAATAGAAAGGAACTTTAGAAACAGTCAGACATATATTTTCTACAAAATACAAATAAAAATTACAAAATTATACAATACTTTCAGTACCTTTTATTTCCCCACAATATAACCCCGTACTGTCATAGTTTATGAGCGTTAGCATGATACGCAATAAGTAAAATACTACGTACCTAACGTTTGTGTTGTACATGCTGCGATGGAAGAACACTCGCTCACATATGGCTCATGTGTTTGGCCTTTAGCGGCCCTATTTCCCCACGATATAACCCCGTACTGACATAGCTCATGAGCGTTACCATGATACGCAATAAGTAAAATGCTACGTTTGCTACGTACCGAACATGTGTGTTGTACATGCTGCGATGGAAGAACACTCGCTAACATATGGAACTCATGTCTTTGGCCTTTAGCGGCCCTATTTCACCACGATATAACCCCGTAATGACATAGCTCATGAGCGTTACCATGATACGCAATAAGTAAAATGCTACGTACCGAACGTGTGTGTTGTACATGCTGCGATGGAAGAACACTCGCTCACATATGGCTCATGTGTTTGGCCTTTAGCGGCCCTATTTCCCCACGATATAACCCCGTACTGACATAGCTCATGAGCAGAGCTCGGATTTTTCACGGCAAAACAAAACACTAGCGTAATTTAGCCAGTGCTTGAAATATTATTTTATCGACACCTATCGAGTCTTACTAGAGTATATGACAGGTATTGCCTCAGTACATTTTTTCTTTTTTTATTCGATGGTACACCTATCAGTGTGAATGTCAAAATTTAAAAACTAACAAACGTGCGAAAATTTCGAAAAACAGGAGACTTACTAGAGCTCAAAATCAATATTTTTGACCAGTCTAAGGTGACCTACTGGGGGTTAGAAGGTTGTACATTAATTACCGGACATCCTGTATAAGTAATAAAATAACTTTTCATTTTAGCTTTGCCATAGTCGAGCAACAAAGAGGTAGGTCTGCATGTACAACTTAGAACGAAGTAACTATACCACCTCATTTAAAATGATAGAAACGACTGCAAATTTCATCTCACATGACATATGACATTCACACTTTAACTGTCATTTCATTACGTATAAAACGTAAATTGCATCTAGGTATTATTTATTTCGCAACGCATTGAATCCGACGTGTTGGATATACGTATAATAACTTAATATTGCAAGGTATCAATTAATACAAAAATGAGTAATGTACAAGATCGGATCAAAACGTGGATTGAAAATCACCCTGAGTTAGTCTATAATGAAGTGACCTCCACTATATACTGCTCTATGTGCGATATGCATCTAAAATTGAAGAAATGCAATATTGAGAATCATGTGAAAAGCAACCGCCACAATTACCGTTCGGGGCAACCAAATAGGAAACATCAATTTTATTTCGATTTAATTATTTTTCTTATTTCATGCAACATACCATGGGCAACAGTCAACAACAATAATTTTCGTCATTTTTTTAACAAGTATTTATGTTGCGACTGCTCTATGACTTCTTTACCGGACGAATCGACCCTGCGAAAAATTTATTTAAATCTCGTGTACAAAAAAACTATACAGGGTATAAGAGAGGTAAACAAAACCAATTATTTGTGGATATCTATAGACGAAACACCAGATTTCATGGGAAAATGTGTGACAAACGTGGTGATTCGGTCTTTGCAAAAAAATTGTTCTAAGCAATTTTATCTTTTGGGGTCGAAGGTTTTAGAGAAGGTAAATGGGGAAACAATAGCAAACCTAATAATAAACCAATTAAAATTTTTGATTCAAAATTCTTTCAATGATAACGTAAACAATTTGCTTTTACTTTGCACAGATAGTGCCGCATATATGCTTATAGCCGGTCGTATTTTAAAAGCAACGTTTCCTCGTATGAAACACATTACGTGTTTAGCTCATGGTCTGCACCGGGTTGCCGAAGAAGTGCGAGATAATTTCAAAGGTGTGGATGGGTTGATATCGAATGTCAAAAAGATATTCCTAAAATCTCCAGAGCGTGTACGCCTTTTTAAGGAAAAATATCCGTCCATTCCCCTACCTCCCGAGCCAATTATCACCAGATGGGGAACTTGGATATCTGCTGCGGTATATTACGCTCAATACTATGAGCAAATACGTGATGTCGTCTCCATACTTGCTAATGACTCGGCAGCTATAAGAGCTGCAAAAAAATGTTTTCAAACACGCAAACTACGACCGGAGTTAAATTTCATTCGCGACAACTACGAAGTAATAGCCTCTTCAATAGAACAATTGCAATGTTCGACTTTATCCATTGCGGAATCCTTCCTCATTCTGGATACTGTTCGTTGCTACGTAAACTGGAGTAAACTTTTACCAGTGATACGTAAATTTGAAGCCGTGCTCGAACGAAATCCTGATTACGAAATTTTAAGAGACATATCTGAAAATATTACCCGAACTGATAATGAATTCTATAAATTTGCTCCCTTGACGTCAACTGGAGTTGACGTACATTTAGTGTACATAAATGGATTTATAGTGATAAACGCAACTGTTTACTCCCAGAGAATGTTGAAAAGATAATGATCATCTACTCCTATCACTATTACCCAAATAAAATGTCTTGTGCTGCTGTGTGTACTGACGTAGATTTTGAAGAAGAATTTGCGTCTGTTTCTAATATATAGTAACTTTATACAAATGTTTTTATTAGTTTTATTACATATTAATTTTATTTGGTGACTTTTATTTCTTCTAGTTCTGAATTATCGATATCGATAAAATAATATTTCAAGCACTGGCTAAATTACGCTAGTGTTTTGTTTTGCCGTGAAAAATCCGAGCTCTGCTCATGAGCGTTACCATGATACGCAATAAGTAAAATGCTACGTTTGCTACGTACCGAACGTGTGTGTTGTACATACTGCGATGGAAGAACACTCGCTCACATATGGCTCATGTGTTTGGCCTTTAGCGGCCCTATTTCCCCACGATATAACCCCGTACTGACATAGCTCATGAGCGTTACCATGATACGCAATAAGTAAAATGCTACGTTTGCTACGTACCGAACATGTGTGTTGTACATGCTGCGATGGAAGAACACTCGCTAACATATGGAACTCATGTCTTTGGCCTTTAGCAGCCCTATTTCACCACGATATAACCCCGTACTGACATAGCTCATGAGCGTTACCATGATACGCAATAAGTAAAATGCTACGTACCGAACGTGTGTGTTGTACATGCTGCGATGGAAGAACACTCGCTCACATATGGCTCATGTGTTTGGCCTTTAGCGGCCCTATTTCCCCACGATATAACCCCATACTGACATAGCTCATGAGCGTTACCATGATACGCAATAAGTAAAATGCTACGTTTGCTACGTACCGAACGTGTGTGTTGTACATGCTGCGATGGAAGAACACTCGCTCACATATGGGGCACTCGTGTCGTTGGCCTTTTGTGTGCTGTTGGGCCACGTGTTTTTTGAGGTAGGCTGGTCTCCTGAAAAAAAAAAGTTTTGTCAAAAAAAATGTTTTTGTCTACTGTACATTTTTGAGCTTACAAGTTTTTGTTAAAAAATGCTTAAGATCGATCCTCCGTATCTTTTGGCCAAAAAAGATTCGCAACCAGGGACTGTGAGCCCAGTGTAGACAAACTGTAGCGCAAGAAAATATTATTTTGTACAATAAACAACGTTGTATATTGTTTGTACCAAGGATGATTAAGACATGGATGGACAATGCCTATACAAAATCGCGTTCCTCGAACCTTCAGGCTATACGTCTGTTTTCGGTACTGAGTGCCACAGCGCCATCTGTTGAGTCTGGAGTCGAGTTATTCTGTAAGCGGTAATCGCCGAACAAAATATTAGAAACTAGAATTTATTTATTTAATCTTAATTGCAGAAAATAAGATGGTACAAATGGCGGACTTAATGCCATAAGGCATTCTCTACCAGTCAACCAATGGGCTTAACAGAAAGGTTAAGTAGGAATTTAGTGTTTATGGTGACCGATAGATGACGCTAGTGCTTTAGCCTGAAATATGGGAACGCGATTTTGTATAGGCATTGTCAATCCATGTCTTAATCATCCTTGGTTTGTACTCACCTAAATCCTTTGCCGCACTCCCCGCAGAGGAACGCCTCGTGAACATGTTCGCTCATCACGTGACTCGACACTGTCTCCTTTAAATCAAATTCATTCATTCATTATACGAGTACATGCTGATTTCGTTTTCTTTTCTTTTATCTTTAAATTTTTATTTAGGGCGTCTTGTATTTATGTAAAAATAAGTAAATAAAACCTAACTATGAATCAATAAAAATCTTAACTTGATGACGTACCAAAGCAGAGTTCGTTTTCATTTTCAAGTGACTTCAAGATTTCTAAGGAGCCTCCTCCTTAGAAATCTTGAAGTCACTTGAAGACACTTCTTAATTCGTCGGGATCTTTGTTTTTGCTATTTTTAGGGTTCCGTAGTCAACTAGGAACCCTTATAGTTTCGCCATGTCTGCCCGTCCGTCCGTCCGTCCGTCCGTCCGCGGATAATCTCAGTGACCGTTAGCACTAGAAAGCTGAAATTTGGTACTAATATGTATATCAATCACGCCGACAAAGTGGTAAAATGAAAAGTGGAAAAAAATAATTTATTAGGGTACCTCCCCTATACGTAAAGTGGGGAGTGATTTTTTTTTTCATTTCAACCCTAACGTGTGATATATTGTTGGATAGGTATTTAAAAATGAATAGGGGTTTACTAAAGTCATTTTTTGATAATGTAAATATTTTCGGAAATAATCGCTCTAGAAGTAAAAAAAAATGTGTCCCCCCCCCTCTAACTTTTGAACCATAAGTTTTAAAAATATGAAAAAAATCTCAAAAGTAGAACTTTATATAAACTTTCTAGGAAAATTATTTTGAAATTGATAGGTTGAATAGTTTTTGAAAAAAATTTACAAAATAATTTCTGAACTAAGTTTGTAATTTAACCGTACGAGTATAAGCAGGTGTTTATTGTACCTGTAATTTCTACAAACTCACCATAAAATGACGTGCTTTCAAATAAAGTAAAAACGGTGAAAATCGGTCCACGCAATAAAGAATTATCCCATAAAAATCATCTTCCATACTTTAAGCTCGCGCGCAATAGTTTACTTAATTTGCCGATAGATGTCGCTGTACGTGGAACGCTCATATCATATCCTACATGGCGGTGTTATTTTAACTCTTAAGTGGGGACACTTACTGTGACGGACGGAAAACTACGGAACCCTACACTGAGCGTGGCCCGACACGCTCTTGGCCGGTTTTTTTTATTTTTTTTATGTATGTTTACCGATTATTCGAAGACGGCTGGACCGATTTGGAAAATTCTTTTTTTGTTTGAAAGCGTATTCTTCACAGTTGGTCCCATTGTAACCATGTCAGGATCTGATGATGGGATCCTGGAGAAATCGAGGGAACTCTTCAACTATTATAGGCACACCTATGGTGATTTGAGTATTTTTTTTTACAGGAGATCGAGCATTTGGTGTTGGAAAGGTGGATGCTTAGTGAAGTCGGTTCTTTTTTGTTTAAAATTATTGCTATATATTTTTTATGTACGTTCACCGATTATTCGAAAACGAATGGATCGATTTCGAAAATTATTTTTTGTTTAAAAGAAATATACTTCACAGTTGGTCCCATTGTAACCAGGTCAGGATCTGATGATGGGATACTGGAGAAACCGAGGGAACTCTTCATCTAGGCACACCTATAGTGATTTGACTGTTTTTTCGAGCATTTGCTTTTGGAATGGTGGAGGAAGGAAGCCTCCTTCCTCAAGCAAATGCAAACAAAAAATAACCGACTTCACTTAGTCAAGTGAAGTCGGTTATTTTTTGTTTAAAATTATAATTGAACAGTTTAGCTTTTGGTTAACAATTTAAATGGTGGGAGAAAATTGTCTCCAAAGCATAGATAATAATTTTAAACAAAAAAGAACCGACTTCACTAAGCATCCACCTTTCCAACACCAAATGCTCGATCTGCTGTAAAAAATACTCAAATCACCATAGGTGTGCCTATAATAGTAGAAGAGTTCCCTCGATTTCTCCAGGATCCCATCATCAGATCCTGACATGGTTACAATGGGACCAACTGTGAAGTATACGCTTTCAAACAAAAAAAGAATTTTCCAAATCGGTCCAGCCGTCTTCGAATAATCGGTGAACATACATAAAAAAAAAAAAAATAGCAAAAACAAAGATCCCGACGAATTGATAACCTCCTCCTTCTAAATCTTGAAGTCGGTTGAAAACAGCGTAAAGTAGCGCAGAATTTAGAGTCCCAAATTTGAGACATGATAAATTGCACTGAAAATACCCGTTTTCCGAACACGAAATTTGTCCACTTAGGGATATGTTAAGTGTTTAAGAGGTCAAAATGTTACTAATAAGCTGTTGCTAAGCTTCAGATAAAAAATCTAACTATACTAAAACACATAGAGTACGGACTAAAGCAAAATCAAGAAGCCGCAGATTTCACAGCTCAATGAGGGTTCGCGATCGAGTTTTTCACTAGATAGCAGCACCGTGGCGAGAGGTCTAGCTGTCATAATCCACCAATCATGTTTTTTTTTATTTATTATTTATGGTTTTTACTCCTCGCCTATTTTAGCGAGGTGAATTCTGCCATTGTCAAGGTACACTTAGGATTTTATTCATTTTCGTAAAATAAAATAAAAGCAACGTTGTTCGGTTAAGGCCTTGTTGATTGTAAAGTGATAGCCTCCTTACAAACACGTGGGTGGCCGGGACCCCGGATAACCGTTTGTTCAACTAAATGGTGGTTACTCGCGTTTTGGGACTAATTTTTCATTAGCTGCACACATGTTCCTTAGGTCACCGCACAATAAGTTATCAATATTACACACTGAACTACGTAAATGAGCAAAAAACAAAAAACTATTCCAAAGACGATGCAGCCATCTTGAAGCGTAAACGATTATCCACCAATCATGTTTAAAGCCTGACCAGAAATATATGATCATGCGCCATGTTGCGCAATTTCATTGGAACTAAGTTCTTACACTGGCAATCATTTTATTGACAGAATGATATGCATGTGTGAGTGCATGTGTGGCTGTCACTGTTGTCAAGTGTCATCGAGGCGATTTACTTGAATAATAATAAGGTGTTGAATATGAAATATTAAACGACAAAAATATCCCAAAATTATCCATATTCACGAGCGAAACATTGTAAATAGTGTATATAATAAACTGCTGTAAATATTACACTCGGGAAATGAAACTATTTCACTATGAAACATTTTCTAATGAACGTCAGAGCTGACAGGTAAACAAATCAAGATGTCCCTATACCATAGAATATAATACGCTGTATAACTTGCCATATAAATGAGAATAATAGCGCCCTCTTTATTTCTTCTCATTTATTTCTGGTCAGGCTTTAATCATATTTTTTCTGTTTGGTAGATTTTGACAGTTGCTGTCAAAAAGACCTTCCGCCACGGTGCTGCCATCTACTGAAAAACTCGATCGCGGAAACCTCATTAGAAGGCACCACTGACATTTTTAGATTTCTATGGATGGCACTGAAGAAAAAATATCTACCTTGTCTTTGAACACACGTTGACAGACGGCGCAGCGGTACCGCCGGTAGTGCCGTAATCGATGTTTGTACATCCGCTCCTTGTTGTCGCCGCGACAACAACATATGTCGCACATAAACTCGCCCGACTCCTGTAATTCATATTCATTTATTTCAAGACCAACTGGGATTCATTTTTGTTAGTATGCTATATCTAAGTAAAGCCTGACCAGAAATATATTGCGCCATGTTGCGGAATTTCATTGGAACTAATTTCTTACACTGGCAATAATTTTAATGACAGAATGATATACATGTGTGAGTGCAGGTGATAGGCTGTCACTGTCATTGAGGCGGTTAACTTGAATAAGAATAAAGTGTTGAATATTAAATAATAAACGACAAAAAATCCCAAAATTATCCATAGTCAAGAGCGAAACATTGTAGATAATGTACATAATAAACTGCTGTAAATAATACGCTCGGGAAATGAATCTTTTTCGCTGTGAAATATTTTCAAATTAACATCAGTGCTGACAGGTAAACAAATCAAGATGTCACCATACCATACAGAATAAGATGCTCTATGACCATACTGAACTGTTGCCATATAAATGAGAATAATAGCGCCCTCTTGACAATAATCATATATTTCTGGTCAGGCTTTAATTACTACTATGGTTAGTATAGTATAGTACACTCCAATCTGTTCCACGCAATCATGCGCAAAAGAGTGGCGTCCCTGATGCGTCGTGTTCGGGACAGTCCCAGCAAGCCTCCTGACAGATTGACAGATTGGAGTGTCCAATTGTAAAACATTGGAATGTAATGCATATGGACTCCAGATTTAAATTTAGTAATTTATAATATGTTTGTAATTGTAATTTTTTAATTTAATTTAATTGTCATGTAAATATGTTAGTATAACACAACACATCTAATAATTATTTTTGCATGTTTTTAAAGTGGGGCATTCCACTCATACAATTTGTTATTAAATCAAAAACATTGAAAACATTAAAAAATAATCAACCCAGCAGGACTTGAACCTACATCGATACGCCTTGCCGGGGCTCGATCACTTTACCAATTAAGCTATGGGGTCAAGTTACTAAGTTGACAAAATTTTCAAAGCCTTCAATCGTCATTGTGGGGGGCGTAGACCAAAGGGGGCGCAGCGAGCGCCTCCAGATTTAAACTGTGTAAGGTCTGGCCTGTACCGTGGCGCGGACGGTGCCTGGTTTGACTCCCCATTTCAACCCCTAGCCTAGGGGGGAGTAGTGTTTCAGCATAACGTTGAGTGAGGCGCATAGGGTTAAAGGTTGGGGACCCCTGCATTTTATTAAAATCCTCTTAGAGTAAAAGAGCCAGGGCTTCGCCTTAAGGTAGGGCAGTACTATTTTAAGGAAGGACATTTAATTTATTTTCATAGTGTTTCGCTTAGAGCATTTAACCAACCGGAGTCGCCATTGACAGGCGTACCCCTTTGTCGAGAACATATGACCGGCGGTTATACTCACGTCATTTACTGTATGGATTGACGTTTATCAGACGTGGCTATTTGTACGTTACGTACGTATAACCATACATTTGACGTTCCCGTCCCCCGCAAAAAATCGGCAGACTTTTTTTGTATAGAAAATGACAGACATGGCAACTCCGGGTTGAATGCTCTAAGGTTTTTGAGCCGATGGTAGTTTTTAAGGAGCTCCTCATAACTCCCCCCCCCCCCCCCCTAGCTACGGTTCTGTACAATACAAGACTATATATATAACGGACTCACGTCACTTTATTCACTTCGCGCGACATGTTTCGGAGAGCTTTGGTCTCCAACTCAAACACTAAGAGTGCTATTTGAACTAGGGCTCGCGGTCGATTCCGGGTTTCGGGTACCCGTTTCCAAGATCCGTTTCTGAGTAACACGAACACGGTTTTCTGGCCCGTTTCCCACGTGTAATAAAGAAACGTGTAATTAAGATCCGTTTCCACGAGTAAACGTGTAGCCGAAGCAACGTTCCTTAAATACACGCGGATCTGGAAACGTCCTTGACGAGTGGCAGAGATACGAGTCGAGACGTTTAAGAGCTACTAATGAAAACATGTGGTAGCTTAGGGAATTTTAGTCATGTTGAATCTTATTGCGAGTCCATAGAGTTGAAATTTAGTTAACGGTTAATTTGAACGAACCTTTTTTCCACGAAGGTAGAAGCACGGGTTTGTTTTCAATAGATAAAGGATGAATTACCTATATTAAAATAACAATTATGCCGTTTTAGCAATATAAATATTACTTCGTTATCTCAATACTTATTTCATTGAATTAATAGTGTCTCCGTTCTTTAAAATAAAGGTTCAGGTAATTATTACTTTTATACCACGACGGTGGCAAACAAGCATACGACCCGCCTGACCCGCAGCTACCGTAGCCTATGGATGCCTGCAACTAATGAGGTGGCACATGCGCGTTGCTGACCCTTTACAAAAAGGAGGATTTACTGTGTTGACGGCTAAAGGAACAAGATGGTCCCTCGTCGTCAACACACTGGGTCCTCTTTGAGCTCTTTGTATTAGTTGTTTATTGATAAAAAAACACTATATTTGATTAAAATTAGATAGTGGTCTGCGACGGCGGTTAGAACGGTTTGGTTAGGTATTCAAATCCGGGCAAGAAAAATAATTTGAAACTTACAATGCACAGCAGCTGTAGTTATTTGAACATTTTATCCCCGGTTTATTTACCCTAGTACAACGAACGGTTCTCTAAATTAACGCTGAAAATTGTGTTGCCTATTATCAGTCTCCAACAAACTTTTCGCGTAATTTCACATCGCGGAATGATCATGTGCCAACTTATCAAAAGATTTTGTTTTATTTCTCTCAGTTACTAACTGTACGTTTGGCCTGTTTTTATAAAGTCACTTTTCTAAATGCCGCCTTTCGAGTATAGAATGGATTAGTTTGCGTAATATTCATTTCGTAAGGATGCCATTTTCACTGTGGGTAAATTATATACAGGTAGTTATTATTATTTTAATACAATAGTTTATTCATTAGACTTATTGCTTAGGATATTTTTTATATTAAAAAGTCGATTCTGGCACTCGCCAGAAAAAAGAAATGTTGGTTAGCAAGTGAAATTCGGCCAAAAAAAGTACGGCGAAAAGGCAGAACACTACAACGAACATGTAGGACATGTTCGTTGTATATATGAATGAATGTATTATTATATACATGAATATATTACTATCATTTACTAATAAATTGTTTTGAATACAATTAATTGATTTACGGTGTCATTAAAGGTACAACTTACTATTTTAAAGTTATGAGCATCAGAAGTAACAGAACGGTCCTTTTTAAAATTATCAACCATTTGTTTCCATTTCGAATCATTTTTTATCTGAAAACAGGTAATTTATTATTTTGGACACTAAATTATGTTACTATATACCTACATTATAAATGTTGTACTCATAACATGATTATCCATTATTACTAAATACACTCAACATTATCTTGATTTGTATTAGTAGTCAATAAATTGGTATTAATGCTACTTACTAGTTAAATTGGGTTTTTTTTACAATTTTTTTATATTCTTCTGGGTAGCTCGTTGACATGCAATCATAACAATTTTATGACAACAAAAACCAACAAAACAAAAAAAAACTATTAATAAAACAACTAACACTATTTAAAAATGGTAAGACTAACTCGGGAAGACTGTAGTATCCAACTGACCAACTAAATGGAAAACTGAAGCCATACTAAAACTCAATAGGATATTCTATATCTTAGGCAAGTTTTTTTTTTAATTATAATGAAAGTTCCTTCTACCTATAAGTATCACAGTGAAATTAGGCCGCGTGGCGTCAAAACAAAAGGAAACATTTACTATGCTATAGATTAAGTAAATCCTTTTAAAATCGTGCCGCTTAAGGTCTTGTGTTTATACAGATGTGTTGACTTTATTACAACCACATAGAGCTTAAAATAGGTGGCCATTATGATTTGGAAATCTACACGTTTGCACCAAAGGGTGTCGTAAAATCTGCATTTTATTTTATTACCTGAACGCTAATCTCAAAGTGACCCAAGTCAACTAGCAGTTTACCTGTTTTAGGATCTAAGCTTAATTGAATAAGTTATATTATCGCGGGATAACCAAAGTAGCATAAGTAATATTGGTTCTTTGTTAAAAGCACCTGTGCATGGTACTTTGATAAGGCCTCTTAAATTGGTGGTTAGTTTTTTTTGCCGCTGCCGCGTATCTCATGGTAGTGAATACCAAGGACGAGATAAAATTAACAGTTCAATTGATGATGATGATGATTTTATAAACTCTTAATATAGTATAATAATGAATACCTAAGATATTTGTAAAAGTTTCTAGTTTCATTGCTGTGGAGTCCACAACAATGAAACTAGAAACTTTTACATCATTGTATACAAGATGATTCACGAGACGTGAGCAGAAACAACCCTACACAATTAATTAGTACACGCTAATGAATCAGCCGCCATCGCCATCATGTTTAAGTGAAACAATAACGCCTTTCTATTTTTTTCACCTTTTTGTTACTTATAAATTTTATTATCTGTAATCATAGTCACCTTACACAAACAAACCAATAAAGATTAAACCTCTTTAAGAATTATGACAGAACACTTCGATTATGAAAAAAAAATGTTAAATTAACTACGACGTTTCCAAAGTAACCAGACATCAATTTTACACCATAGAAATCTAAAGTATAAGAAGAAATGGCATGACAGCTAAAACACTGTCCCTAAATCCTCATCAACTTGATCAGAAAACATGATAACAATATCAGTAACATGACAACCGGTGCAGTATAAATTTAATACAAACATAAAATCACTGTTTTCGCCTTTGTTAACTTGTACAAATGGCAGAACAACTATTAATTCTGTAGTGTCAATTATCAAATATAAAGCTAATATTGAGATGTTTTTGCCAGAAAAATAATTTAAAATAATTAAAAAAAAAACGTTTTCCTATGCAAGCTGTCAAAATGGCATCCATTGCTTGATTTGTGTGCTTATTTCTTTATTTCTTAGATGTTTACCAAGCTGACGCTCAATGGGCAGCGATCTTGTGATATTTGACATTAAGTCACAAAATTGAAATAATACGTCAAAAGAAATCTGCGCTAGTGCCGCGGATCAGTCGATATTCTTAACTTTGTCTTATCGATATTTTTACGAAGACGTGCATGCAATAAGTATTCGAATAAGTAGTAGGTATATTGTTAATTTATAACTATCAATTGATTGACATACCTGAATATTAAACGTTAGTTTGATCGTAATTTTTTCATATTTGGGGTCGTCCAGAAATCACGTGATCATATTTGACCGATTTTTGTACCCTAAGCAAGTCTAATGTCATTTCTACTGTTATGTATTGCGTATATGTTCAAGATGCTATCTCAGAAAAACAGGCATCGTAAAAATCTGCTTATGACTTAATATCAAAAAATAGAGCGGATTATTTGATCTCCTTAAATTTTTGAGTAAAATTGTTGCTTTTGGCTTTCCCGCTTTAAAAAAAATTACACGTGATATCTTCTCTGCCCCCCCCATCGTGATCATTCGGGATATTTTTCTTAAAAGCGAGTTCATTTTAACAATATTTTATATACCCTGTACATAAAAAATTGTTAAAATGAACTCGCTTTTAAGAAAAATAAATTTATGTACAGGGTATATAAAATATTGTTAAAATGAAATCGCTTCTTAAAGAACTAGACTTCATTCTAAAACACTATAAAAATGTAATAAGACAGTAAAAAGTATATTTTCTAATTATCAAAACTATGTGTAGGAAGGTGTTCATTTTGTCTAGAATATCGATGAATACATACCTCAATATATAATCATATCGACTTATATTGTGTGAAGCTGGCTAAAGCTAAATAAGTAATTAAAATATCCTACGATGCCATACAACCTCATCTGTAGTCAACTGTAGAGTATTCAATAGTAACCCTTATTTGCATCGGGTCTAACTGCTTCGGACCCGTTCGAGCCGGTATTAAGTACCCGTGTACCCGCAGGAACGTTTCTCGAAACGTTTCCATGGAAACGTTTCCTGGAGACGTTTCCGAATCCCGGCGGGTTCGTGTAAACCGGCTCCTTAGCACCGTCGGTCTTAAGTACACGGGTATTCGTCTCCGCGTGTAACACGTGTAGCGGGAGCTCTAATTTGAACCGGCCCGTAGCGCAGTGTTGCACGTTGCGTTGCCGAATAGGACTAGCGTCGCTTTGTTCTTAGTGCTTGAAGATGAAGACCTAAGCTCTCCGAATAATGTAGCGCGAAGTGACTAAAGTGACGTGAGTGTAACCGTTATATTTTTATAATACAAGACGCACATGACTAAATGACTCTAACTTACCGGTGCGTGGCTCCTCATATGCACCAAATAAGGCTCCTCCATAACAAATCCCACGGCGCAGTTTTCGCAAAAATACCGCATGTGCCTACGAGTCTGCCACAGATCTCGGAACTCTATCTGTCTCTCTTCCTCCGTGATGGTCACTAACTCTATGTTCCTCGTCACATTTTCGGAATAACGGTTTTCTTTTTCTGTAAAAACAAATTTAAAAAATCATAGACACGGAGTCGCTGGTAACCTGGCGGTAAGACGTCCGACTTTCAATCTGGAGGTCTCGGGTTCAAACCCCGGCTCGTACCACTTTGCTTTTCGGAACTCATTTACGAAACATCATCTAATATTTACCAGTTTCGGTGAAGGAAAACATCGCAAGGAAACCGGACCTAAACCCAATAAGTCCTGGCTTCCTCTCTGGGTTAGAAGTAAAATTTAGTGCCTACACCAATTCATCGGATAAGGTTGCCAAGTGGACCCCAGGTTATAGACATTGGCCGATTGGTAGAGGCGCGTCAAAAGTACTTGCAGACAAGCCGGAGCTAATAAGGCATTCGTTTTCTCTTTGTGAGCTGTAGGACATGTGCTCGTGTCAAAAATTTAGGGTAACTAACGGGTGATAACAAAAAAATTAAGAATTCTTTCAGAGGCGAAAAAAAAAATCTCCTATACCTTTTTTTCAGTTTTGGATGTTCTTAGGCAATTAACACATAATAGTTATTTACAAAACCATCAATGCACATAAGAATAGGCCCGTGGTCAGCTGTTCGTCAAAGTTTAGACACTATGTCCGAACAAGATCGTTGGACGGCACGTTTTTCCCTTTTGTGCACATATGACCTAGATCCCTTTTATCAACTGGGTAAAAGTTTCAGCTCTCCGATTGTTTAAATACTAAATTACTATATGACTAAAAAATATTTTGCATCCAGCCACATTGTAACAAAAAAATGGGGGTTTCGGATTTTCACTCGTCGTCTAAAATTAATGATTTTCGTCTGTGATTTCGAATCGTCCAGCGACACTGTGATATAAAATGTATTTTTGCTGATCCATGTATTCTGGTAATCTAATCTGCTGGCGGCATTCTAGACCTATCTTTTTAAACATCGACAAATGTAGGTACCGTTGGAAAACCTGAAATTTTTCGTGGCAAATCGTTCGCTGGTGGAATCATCATCATTAAAGATGCAATTCTGTTTGTTCAGTCTTCCCTTGGCCATTATGTTTGCTAATCTCCCGCTACCATTTCTGTAAACTACAGTCAGGGATGTAAGAATTCTACAAATAGTAGATACCTACGGGTACATTTTTCTTTACTAAAATGACCCACTGTCAGGGGGGTGTCACTACGCAGTTTAGGTACATTTGGCCGGCGCGCCTCCCGGGAAGGCGTATGGCCGTGGGCTGCCGCTCGGCTCGCACGTTAGTCGTGTCACGTGGCGCTCAAGCAAAATTTAAAATACACAATAGCTTCGAAAGCTAAATCTCGATCTAATCCGTATAAAATATATTGTTCTGTTTACGGATGTCTGAATAAACGGAAGAACAAGGAAGCAGAATTCTTTTTTTAAATTACGGATGATATTGAAAGGTCCCGAAGTCCTTACTTAGTAGGTAATAGTTAAAATAAACATCCTTAATTTATTGAATATTGGTTGCCCAGAAACAATATCAGGAACTGACCGACATATCTTCAAAAGAATACGGCTGTGGCATACCTACTTCCGTGAGAATCAGACAATCAGACTATTTTCGGATAAAAATTTCATGTTTACAGAATCAACGTTTGTAATTCCTACATATTTATCTTAAAAATAATAAATCAGTAGGTATTTTAGGTACAAAAACTTGTCAAGTCACAACCCTCACAGCTCGGTCATAAAACTGCAGCGCGCAAAGAAGATTCACGGTTCGTGCGCGGTTATAAGTTTTAATTTTGCTTGCAAGCGGCGAGTATAGGTATAATTTTATACCTAAATCTGCCTTTTGTGAAGGAGTGAATTTTCTGTACGGTAGTACTATTAGTCATTCTGTGCCACTGTATAGTTTTTGTCCATGTTTAAGTTTGAAATATAAAAAAGTACAAGAAATTTTCGCATAGCTTCTTGTTTCGACACCATTTTTACAAATGCAAAGGCTTGAAGAAATAAATTAAACTAAACTAAAGAACCTCTAAGACATCGCCTCAACTTCATGAACAAACTATTTTGTTTACGTAAATAGTTTAATTTTTAAGTCTAAAGAAAATTATTCCCATTTTTTTGTTATCACCCGTTAGGCGAAATTGACTTCTATGAACACTCCGTCAATGCTGATTTGACTTATATATTGTGATAGATTTCTAAAGCTTTTTAAATGATAATAAAATAATACTTACTCTTAGCCTTGTTAGTATATGGTTTTTTAACTATTTCTTTTACAACCTGAAACAAATATACATTCTTATTATTTTAACTAGTTGCATTTAACACCTTAAATATATTTTATAAACTCAAACATTTATTCAGTAAGTAGGCTACAAGGGCACTTTTACACGTCAGATAGTTCAAAGTAATCAAAGTAAAAGAAAAACAAACTACACCGGTTCTCACCCTACACCTCTGACCCGAGAAGAATTATGACCGGCAAGAAACTCGGCGGGACTTATCTTTTCAAAACAATAGCACATAAAAACTTAAAAATACATATAAATGCGTTGTTCTATTAGAAAACATATTAAACCATGGTGTGATTAACCAAATAGGTTATAGTTTATGAAAAATACCAAAGAAAAAAGACGATTATGAGATTATGACTCCAAATCTGAATATTTGAAAATAAATTTTACACTAAATAGTTTGATATACTTTTTTACCTGAACTGTGTCTTCTACTGTAGTGTTAGTATGTCTCACAAAAGTTCAAATTTAGTAAGTTTTACCTTTTTCTTCTTTTTCGGTGGCTTGTAATCCTCATCAAGATCCTTTGATTTCCTCCTTCTGTTCCGAGTTCTTTGGTTGAGAGGATTGCTTCCTGGATAAGTATCTAGACTTTTTGCTTGGACATAGCTAGCTAGGTCCAGGTCATCTGTGGAAATTACTTTACCTTCAATAATATACAATAATTCTTTATTTAGTACGTATTATACAATAACACAGCACACCTACAACAACATATGAAGGGTACACGGAAAGAACATGTCTAGTCACATTGACAACATTTTGAGTTAAAGCGCTTTTAAAATTTGGAATGATTCAATTAACCATATTATTTTCGTAACTAGATGGTTTTTATGAGTTAAGAAGTGGATATCCGTTAAAATTTACATCTGTAATAGAAGTTGTTACTAATAGTTCATTGCAAGCTTTACATTTTGATATAAAAATCTCATTTTACAAAAAAAGTGACAAGACATGTTTTTTCCGTCTACCCTTCATATACAGAATGGTTACAAGAGAGTAGAGGCCTATTGAGATTTTTTTGTGTTTGGAATCGTGACTCATTGGTGCTACCAGGATTTGGTTGGGGTGTAGCAAAGGGTATGCAGGACTTAAATTTTTTCCGATGGATGTTGTGTAATTATGACACCTATTTTTTGTGATGTTATGTTATCATATCATAGAGAATATGCTGAAATAAGCATGTTTTAGAAGAAAAACTTTTCTCTAAAAAAAGAAATGACGGAGATAATTGACCCTGAAGTTTCATAAATAGGCTATGGTTATTTTTTTGTTGAGCTGTAAAATACTAGCCCTTAGAAATTCAATTTTTTTAAGTCTATTGCACCTTAAGTTCTGCAGCCCCTACGATTTTTATACTTTTGGGCATTTTTTTTAATGTGTACCCTTTGGTACAGTCGCCATCAAATATAACGGAGCGGCCAAGGTGGTCACAAACATCTGAACAACGTCTGTATTGTCAAGGGGGTAAAGTGCATGTTCAGATATTGAAATGAAATGAAATGAAAATTTATTAATAACATAAGGTTACACGTCATAAATGGATATATCAATATAGAATATTATATTACAATTATAGGTATATAATATGTACTTGTTTATTTAATTGTTAATAGGTACGAGTATTATTATTTGTAACATTGTTGGTAAAATATTCGTCTAAGTCATAAAATTGTGATTTTAATAACCATTTTTTTAATTTTATTTTAAAATTATGGATGGAAGGTGCATCCTTGATAATCTTTGGTAGGTGGTTATATATGCTCGGGCCGAGTACATGAACTGATCGTTTGCCTTTTGCTAAACTATGGAACACAGATGCAAGAGAGCCTGCATTCTTATTACTACGCAAGTGGTGATTTGGGTTTGCCTGTTTCACTGTAAATCTATTGAGGTTAGTGTGGGTAAAGAGCGCTACTTGTTGGATGAATATACACGGCAGGGTTAAAATGTCATATTGGTGGAAGTACTGGCGAGCGTCGACGTCATCAGGAACGCACGCTATTGCGCGGACGGCCCGTCTTTGTAACGCGAACACGCGATGCCATTCCGCGGCTCTGCCCCAGATCTCGGTGCCGTATGAGATAGGCGCTTGCACAGTGGTGAAGTAGCAGGTCCTGACGACATCTGTGGTTGCAGTGCTGGCGAGGCGCTTCAACGCATAGCACGCGCTGCCCAGTCTCGCGCATAGCTGGTCAATGTGCACGTCTAACCGCAGCCCGCTATATATGGTGAAACCCAAAAGTTTTGTTTCCGTCACCTGCTGAACTACGTCGTCACCGGCGCACACTGTCAGCGACTGGGACGCGTGGCCAATTGAGCTTGAAATTCATCCAGCAAGTTTTACTTTTGTTTAGGGATAAACCGTTAGCATTAAACCACTGGCTCAGTTGGTAAATGGTATACTATTGATGTTCGTTTCCAATTGCTGATGCGATGTTCCGGTGACGACAGCCGTTACGTCGTCAGCATACATATATATATACTGCAACCTTTTATGACTTGAGGGTTGAGGGAGGTCGTTGAGAAGAATACTAAAACTATTTAGTATACACTAGTATTAGATAGGCATGAACCTTGCGGTACACCAAATAGGCACTTCATCTCCTCGGACCTAACACGACCACTGTCACCTACCACTATTTGGCATCTGTCTGACATAAAAGACATCAGCAATGAAAGTGCCGGCCCACGAACTCCATAGTGTTCTAGTTTGCGCGCGATAAGGCGGTGGTTAGCAGTATCGAGCGCGCGCGAGAGGTCGCAGCACACCACGGCCACCTGCAGATCGGTCTCTCGCGCCCTGAGCACGTCCCACACAACTTCACGCACTAAATCGGTTGCTGAACGCCCATGACGGTATGCGAACTGCTTATCTGACAGGGTTGATTGTGGGATCCAGAACGATAACAGTCTGTTGTTAAGGCCGACTTCTAATATTTTACTTAGGGCGGGTACCGGAGATATGGGGTGGTACGAGCTTAGAGCTGCTTTGGAACCTTTCCCTTTATACAGCGGGATAACCTTAACTTTTTTTAAATTAGCTGGAATTTTGGCTTCGCGTATGCAGGCGTTATATAACTCAGTAAGAATATAGGACAACGCTGGGCCTACGAACATAAGAATATTTGCTGATAAGTCATATATATCAGTACTGTTTTTGGGAGCGATGTGTGTGCGAAGTATGGACTCCACTTCGATAGGCGTGAAAGGTTTAATCCGCAAGGAGCGATCACATTCGGCGAGATTGTTCACTATTGCGGACATCGAGCAGTCGGTGTCCGGAGCGGGCGCGCCGCACTTAGTACCAGCTGTTGCAAACTCCGTATTTATTGCGTCGACTGCGAGTTGTTTAGTACGGAACGTTAGCCCGTGCTCGTCCCGTATGATTTCTGTGTAATCCATCCGCTCGCGGCTTTTACGGCCCAGCTCTTTGTTAGTAACGGTCCACATGCTTTTACATTTATTTGGAGCCTTTATTATAACTTCACTATAGAAATCGGTACGTTTACGCTGTAACATTGAGTTATATTTACTTGTTAGTCTACCCGGCCGGTCTGCAATGTTAGTGTTTAGAGGAAATTTCACTCTTAAGTCATTAATATCATGTATTAACGACTTAAGATTCAATATTTCACTGTCAATCTTTCACAATATTTTTGGGTAGGTACCCTGACCGCTCCGATATATTTGATGGTGACTGTACACATTGACCCAGGATTACTTTTAGGGAGCTGCATTTACTTCCTTCTTTTAAATTTATTTATTTCGAGAAGTTACAAAGTATAGTACTTATCTGGCAAACTGCATCTAGACAAAATAATCTATGTATGTAGGTACAGTGAGCAGCAGAGGTAGCTAAGCGGGTGAGGTGTTCAAAATGACCTTCACACGCTCTTATTCTCTTAACAATAAAGTTGTGTCAAGCTCATTTTGAACACCTCACCCGCTTAGCTACTTCTGTTGCTGACTGTATGTAAGGACATACCTATCCCCTATATCCTAGCCTTTGGATGAACCTGGTCTTCAACAGAAGGACTTGATGGCACGATCCACAGCTCTGAGAGAATGACTGATGATGACCAATATAACAGTCAGTGACATAACTATAGAGTTGCAGAGCTGGCAAGATGCCACGGTCTGAGAGGCCTAAAGGAGGATCCTATTTTCTGTAAAAGGGGCCCCATACGATGAATTTGCAACAGGCCCCAGGCAGGGGTGCGTGTAGTTACGCTACTGGCAACAGCCTAGCAGAGTGAAAGGGGATGCAATTGTGTTCTACTGCTGGCACCCATGCTTGTACTTGTCAGGCAGTCCGAGATGCGGGGTCACATGGGACATGACCCCCCAAAATCATACACGTCAAATAGAAAAATTCATTTCTTCATTAGTGACCCCCACAACTTCTTAGTGGCACCAGCTGCAACCACGCCTGGTACTTGGAATGTAATGCATGTATCATGGATGACCTTTGAATTTAAAAGTTGCTGTAAAGGATAGCATCAGGAAACTTGGATCCTGCATTTACAGGTGTGTGTGAAGAGACTGCCGAATACCACCTGTTAGTGCTGCCCAGCAGTGGGACATGTGAAACATGTTGATGTTGTCTGACTTAAGTACTAGGAACTTACCGCTATCGCTACTATAATAAGTAGGTTCAATCTTCACTGTTATATGCTCAATATCAAAACAGCTTTCCTCTTTAATGTTTTCTTGGCCATTTCCTGCAGTAGAATCAGCTTCCTTTTTAATAATAGAATTAACATTTTTAACTGTTCCTTCTTCAATGTAGTCTGGAGGCTCCACTTTAATGTCCACATTACACTCTATGGGTTCACTTTTTATTACAAATAAATTAGGGCTATGTAATTCTTCTGTTATGCCAAAATTAGCCATTTTTATATGATTTTAAAATAATTAATATTTAATATTAATTTTGTCAGTAATAAATACATATTTGGGTGTCCATGATTTAATAAACTATAGCTTTTTATTAAAACTAGCACATACATTAAAATTAATTCACATAATACAAGTTCATCACTTTATTTAGGAAACAGAGTTTTTGCCAAAAATTATAACTTTTTTACACCCTTTTTCTCCTTAAAACTTAATATTCACTATAACACGTAACGCTTTATCGAAAAGAGCCAAAAAGATGGCTGATCTAGTTCTGTATGTGTGTATGTATATTAGTTTTTATCTCCCAAACCTAGTTTTTGACAATGACAAATGGTACGTCAATCGATTGTCCACTAGCGTTGCGCAAAGTGGCCCGTCCGCCTCCGAGCTACTTATAAATCAATATTTTTTTGAAACTTATTATTTTTCTTGTTTTATTACAAATATATTTCTTATTGTAAATACGGACCCTTTCAAAATAACCCTTAATTCACTTCAGATCTCGTCGTACACGTATTTCAGTAATCTTCCTAAGTAAACGTACGTACTTGAAATGAACTATTGAATAAAATCGAAATTAAATAACAAAAATTATTTTCAACCAACAAAATTATTTTGATTGACATGAAGATTGGTTGACAGCTAAGGTAAGGTACACATACATGAAATCATTAATGGTGTCTATAAATGGCGCAATTGCGACGCCAAATCGCATGCAATTTCGATAGGAAAAAAGCCGCAATGTATAGTCTGGCCAGCCAGTAGCAATGTACAGCGAACAAAGTGCACAAGTGAACAAAACTAGCATGGCTTACATTTTCTAGTGTAGTATTTCCATTTGACACTGCAAAAGACTCAGGCTCAGTTTAATAGTTTATAAATTGTATAAGTTTAGTTTTACTAAGGTTTACATTTAGGTTAAGACTTTTGAGCCAGTTTATAATTTTTATAAGTTCGCTATTTATAAGTTCCTGCATAGTTCCATCTGAATCTTCTTTTGAAAACAATAGAGTAACATTCAGAGCTCGGAATAGGTAGTGCCTATTTACCTAAACTTCGCAGGAGGACCTAACTAAGAGTGGTTACAACCACCAAAAAATATTATTTTCAACACACCTACTCGTAACGAGGTTCTTGTTCCACCGCTTTTATGCTCATTATCCTAGATATTAAACACGCGTGCATTTCATAATAATTATCCAACTAGTGGAATAATTTAATAATCCGATCAAGTGACGTTTGTACTCTAGTACCAAGTTGTACGCACGCAGACGAATCGTTGTAATTTAGTCGGGTATTACCTTTACTTTTTTTTAACTTTTTATGAGTTTACATTCTAAAAAAGAAAAAAAAAGTAAATATATTAAAAATTTACACATTTACGATAGAATACAAATTATACAATCCTGATTGTGAATAAGAATAATTTCAACTTATTATATTACTCGTAATACACAATAAATTACGTTTTAAACACGAATTGTCTGTTTTAATATTGGCTGTTTGGCATTATACGTCCGCGCCTTTGCCTCAAGCTGCACGCACATCCAAAAAAGATAATTGCGCGCCATTTATAAGTTAACCCCAAATCATTGTTTATTATAAGTTAACCCCAAATTATTAATTTAAACAAATTATATTTTCAATGAATAAGAAGACAATTTTGGCGTTAATTTAACCTCTGGATATATTTCAAAATTGTGATACATACTAGTAAATTGTCATCATAAAAATCTAGTGAGCAATACGTAAGAAAAAAATACTATAATTTACTGTACAATAAATGTGAAGTCTTTAATTTTATGAAATGATTTGAAAAAGAGTTCCAGATACTCAATAACATCACAAAAAAGGTTAGTTAAATTTAATTATGTTAGGTTCGTAAGTACTTCTATCTTGTAAACATTCTGACAATTAATGTATTTATCAAAAGTTATTAATAATACTATTCTGTTATTTCCTCGCAAGTGTGTTGAAAAACGTCGTATGAAACGCGTGTGCTTGATCATTACATAAGCTCAGCTTCCTTATGCGCACTCACATGCGTTCGTGCGCACAATATCGCTTCGTATGTAATGATCAACTTAGCACACTTGTATCATAATGTACTATTATTTTTATTGAACGCGGGATTTCCCGGGATTAATAAGAGTACATAATCTACACTAATTCACACTTGGGGTCAATTTATTAGTAAAATTCAATAGTTTAATGCCGAAAAATGCGTGTCGTGGCATATGACGCACCGTGTAGAATATTGATCAAAAATGCAATGTGTATTATGTGTGTAACTAGGTAATGGAAATAAAAACTCATTATCATACGTTTAAAACATTTATTGTATACAAATTTGTACTATATAAACATCTTTCAATCTGTATCATCATCATCAACATCAAAAATATGATCATTATCAATACTGTTATCATTGTTAACATCATTGTTGAAAGAGTTATAATAAATAACCATAAGTTTTTCAATATTTTCAACTTTGAGACAATTTCTTTTTACATTTAGAATCCACTTATACATCGAAAAAGACCTTTCAACATCAACAGAGGTAAGAGGTACAAAGTTATAATGTGATAGTAACGGATTCTCTTCCTGCTTATTCTGTACAATCTCGTCACGGATGCCTCTAATAACATCGAGATCGGGATTCCTGTTTATGACATTGTCGAGTTTAAGTTTGACTGGCTCAGACGAACACCACCCTAGCACGGCCCTTACTTCGTCAAATATATCAAAAGACTGTGTACTATATATAAGTTTGATGTCTGTATGGACTTTAAAGCAATAGGAATTATTCTATAATATTCGTCAATGTACATCACGTTATTTTTTAAATTCGCTTTTTTAAGAATGTTTTTAGCATGTCTAATTGATATTGCCCTAGAACTTTGTAATAGTCCTACAACTTTCTTAATTTCTTCATAATATTTGGCATAATATGAAGCTGCTTCCAACCAAGTGCCCCATCTTGTACAGGTTGAGGTGGAATGGGCATATTGGAAAAAATCTCTTTTAATATCATTACCCTGTCAGGGGCTTTTAAAAATACCTTCTTTACATTTGATATTAAAACATTAACATCTGAGTATTCATCCCGTATTTTCTCTGACACGCGATGAAGAGCATGTGCTAAACATGTAACATGTTTCATATTCGGCATATATTGCTTTAGGAGACGTCCTGCTTTTAACATATATGCTACGCTATCAGAACACAAAACTAAAACATCTCCCACTTCGTCCTCATACAAGTTTTCCCACATATTTTGTAGACATTCAATCACAAATTCACTTATCGTGTTTCCATTAACAACTTCCAGAACTTTACACGCGATAAAAAATGGTTTTGTGAGCAATCATTCAAAGGTTTTACTAAAAAAATAACAATATATCGACCAAGACAATCAGTGGTTTCGTCCAAAAGAAATCCAAAGCTTTTGATCTGAAATTTTATCTTAAATTGATCTTAATTTCTTTTTGAAAAGAAGATCCAAGTAAACTTTCCGCAGTAAAGATTCATCTGGAATAGTTTTACGGTTACTACAATTGCAGCAAATATATTTTTGGAAGAAGGATTTAAATCTTGGTTGATTTACTTGAAACCAAGGTATATTACACATAATCAAAAACTCTATGAAATCAAAATAGAATTCTTCGATCGGTTTCTTACTAGTTCCTTGATGTTTTGGTCCTTTTATATGCCTCTTGAGACTGCTTAATAGTTTCGTTGTTATACTGCTCTCGCACTTTGAGCAGTAAATCGTCTTACTAGCAGGGTCATGGTAAAGTTCAGGATAATCTTTAATCCAGGTTTGTACAGTTCCATCAAAAGCCATCTTGTTATTCACGCTGCTAGCGTAAATTCAGTAGTCCTAGGAATAAAGTAACAAACTACGTATTTTTCGACAAAAATCATTACCGTATCGTCATATAGACATCATGAATACAAATACAACGTGTACTATAGAGTATCTACGCTAGGCCTACAGAGGTCAAAAAAGGGTTTTATTAAAACCACTTGGGAAAGTAACAGCAAGAGGATGAATTAATTTCGATACTTCGTTATAGTTCATTCGTTTATTATGTGTCTACATACCTACTGAAATAAATCACGGAGTCAGTCTTGCACAAATGGATCTACTTCCGACTAAGCCGTTTGTCGCATGGTAATTTATATATAATTAAGTATTATATTTATATATGTACAAGCACAAAACATTGTTTCGTTTAGTATCGATCTGGTTCCACTATACCAATTTCTGCAAGACTCCTGAATATGTATTTTAATAGGTATGTAGACACATTTAGCCTTTTATACAAATAATATTAGTTAATTTTACTTACCGTATAATACCGTGCAGTTGATCCTCAGGTACAGCAATGTCTAGTCCTTAATCGTACGAAAAATATCCAAGTCCGTATAATAAGCCAAGGTCAAAAGAAAATCCACAGTTCAATTGAAAAAATCACACACAACAACAAACACCAAAGGTTGAAGAGCGAGTAAACTTAACTAGGTTCAAACTGGAGACGAATAAGACAATAAAAGGATTAGCATCGTGTTATCTCTTTCGCACTCGCACGTTCTTATAGAGCGTCCTGTTATCAGCAGGGTCGCAAAATGCAGGTAGTAAGTACACGGACGTGCGGCAAGGTTCAATGAAATAAACTAGTAGGTATGTAACAAAGAACGAAATATAATATTTATGAAATACTTTGTATTTCTATACCAATTGTACAATTATTACAAATAAATCAGAATATATCTGTAATATCTTCTATATGATAACATAATTAAAAATAAATCAACTAAAAAAATATTAAATATCGGGCTCATGTTGATGTTCGACGACGGGCCACTTACGAGGTCGACTTTTGAGTTATCAACGTATCTATTAAAACTTTATGCATTAAACAATAGCGTTTCATTATTAATTTGACCCCGAGTGTGACTTTATTTCAATTATGTACTCTTATTAATCCCGGGAAATCCCGCGTTCAATAAAAATAAATAATATTTTTTGGTGGTTGTAACCACTCTTAGTCAGGTCCTCCTGCAAAGTTTAAGTAAATAGGCACTACCTATTCCGAGCTCTGCATCATTTGCATATAAAATACATGGTACATCAACTATTTTTGGAAGTTCAATTAGATATATCAAAAATAGGAGTGGCCCAAGAATACTACCTTGGGGTACTCCCAGCCGAACCATCTCAAACGAAGACTGTATATGTACAACAGTTTATATTTCAGCATTGTAAAAAGGAGACGGATATATTTTGTCCAATCTGTCATCAAACGCAACAGATAATCTGGTTGAGGCAATTGACAAATGCCTTAAAAACGAATTTAAATTCAATTTAGAACGTTGCAGGAGTTCTATCACACTCGCACTTAAGATGAGAGAGTGAAATGCACTAGAAACAAATTCAATGTGAATTCAAATGTTCGTCACGAAATACGGTGTCTCATCACAAAGGGTTGCCACATGTACGTATTTTGAATTTGCCGCGCTTTTCTACTGACTGAAATGGTTTGCCAGACTATTAAAAAGCACAGGTGAATAGTTGCGAGGTCTGTAGAGGCCTTTAAGGTGTCTACAGCTACACACAGGAGCAACTGGTTAACCGATTAGAGTGAGAAGGAACTATGGTTTATCGAACGAGCGGAGCGTAAACGAAGTGAAGTTCTCACAAACTTATTATTAAGGTACTGGGACGTCTCGGCATTTCGATGGCTTTTTGTTTTTGATAGCGTGTTCCGCGATAACTTTAATAACGTTTTTCTGATCTTTATTAAATTTGTTGGGGTTGTAGCAGAGATACATATCATTTGAGAGTTCGTATATGAGCAGGATCGATCAAGGGGTTGTGGAGCTAGAAGGCGAAATCATATCTTTAGAAGGGTCTTGTTATATTGGTCATTTCGTTTGCAAGTAAAGCGCGAGTTCTTAGTTCGTGACGGACTACTAATTTTTTTAAAGTAGTAAGTGAGGACGAAAGAGAGCTTAATAGCCCTCTACTACGCTCTCTTTCGGCCTCACTGCTGCAGCTGCGTCTCGTTTTGACTAAAGAGGTCTACACTCTCTGCAACTCATCTGCATGCTGCACTTAGAGAATTTAACCCGGATGGAGTAGCCATGTCTGTCATTTCCGATACAAAAAGTCTGTCAATTTTTGCGGGGGAGGGGAACGTCAAATGTATGGCTATTCGTACGTAACGTACAAATAGCTACGTCAGATAAACGTCAGTCCATACATGTGTATAACCACTGGTCATATGTTTTCGGCAGAGGGGAACGCATGTCAATGGCGACTCCGGTTGGTTGTATTCTCAAAGATGCTGCATATGGCGCAAATAATTTATAATACTTACTAGGAGATATGGCGTCAATCCGATGGTGACGTCACAGTTGCCATCCCCCACTCCCAACTTGGCGTATACAACCTCATTTTTTTATTCCGTGGTATTCTGATAGCTGTCATAATTTTACGTTTCAGGGATAGTAAACATTTTTTACTATACATATTAGTGTAAATTATTTTTATATGAAGTTACTATTTCTTGCACGAACTCTTAAGTACTCTTATTTCTTTTATTGCTCAAATATAATACAGAATCTGTACAAAGTACGACGTAAGTGCCGGCCGTCAAATGGTCCATACACAGCGTGCAGCGGGGCGGGGCGCGGGGCGTGCGGCGTGCATGTTAAACAAATGAAACTCATACTGGTGTCCTGAGTCGACGCTGCACTAAGTGAATTCACGCTCGCCCGCCACGCTACACGCCCCGCCGAGCGAGCGTCCACGAGAGCCTTACATTACACTAAGGATTTCATTCGAGTTAATATGAGATTTATAGTTCAAAATCTGTAAGAATGAACTTTTGACACTTGAGTATTGACGTCATTAGTGATGGGGCTAAGACGTATCGTTTGTCAAATTTAGCGATTATTTATGAATTGTTCGAATCGATTTTACTACAACCGATTTTTTCTTGTTATATGCCTATATATAGTCTGGCCAGCCAACGAACGCAGTAGCAATGTACATCAAACAAAAATATAGCAACACTCTAGGGCGAATCGAAAAGCAGCATTGCTCCATAGAAAAGCAGCAATGTAGATCCAACAAAATGGCCACGCTCTTCCATAGGTACGTCAGTCATATGTCAGTGAAGTTTGTGGAGAATTTTAACACTGCTTTGTATAAAATAATTTGATGAGTCTGATACATGATATACCTATTATTATGTATGACTTTTGTATGAATTAGAATGTGCGAAGAAATTGAAATAACCAACATCTAAAAAAAGGACAGAAGATCGGAAGTGGAAATTATGCGGTCAAAATACAATAGTTAAGTGTTGAAACCCAGCAAGGAAACAAACATTGATTGCTAAAATCATAAGGATAGTCGAGGAAAACGAGCATACCTACCTACTAGAAAATACACAACTTTTCAGCTTAGAATGGAATAAGTTTACTTAGCTGCATAATGCATATTACTCAGTAATACTCCTAATTATTATGATTTCCTTTCATTGTTTTAAGACTATTTTAGGTACTGACCTATTGTACGAAGTGTATCATTAATTAATTAATAAAACATGTGAGATTTTGGTGTCTATTTATTGTACACATTGCTGAGGTATATCAAGGGAAAACATTACAGACTTGTTAAAATATCGGAAGGTAGCGGAGTGCTTGTAGGTAGGTACTGCTTGTTAAACCTCATTTTTACCGCTTTATTTCGACAATATTAAGCACCAAATATTCTAGGACTTCATTTGGCACCAGTTTTCACTTTAATTATCCGATATACAACACTGAAAGAAATAACTTCAAATGATTATTCAATACAAAACTCTGCATAAACTCAAAGTCACATTTATCACGCAAAATACCTGCATAAGGTACACTACCTATATTAATATCCTAGCTGAGGTTTCTTAGTAAGTACATTAATTTATTCAACAGTGGTGGCAGATATTACATTAATAAGTAAATAGTAAAAAACGCAATCTGAAACATTAAAATGAGAGTAAACAAAACTAAATTAAATATAAAAAGTTACATGACCACAGATAAAACACAAATTATGCACAATTATCGAATTATTCAAAGACAGGTGTTGCCAACCCGCGATTTTTCAAATTTGCCGCGCTTTTGTACTGACAGAAATGGTTTGCCAGACTATATTTTGTATCACAAATCTTCTCAAATTATAACAATAAGAGAATAAAAATAATGTTTATTGACTTAAACCTAATACAAGTGTAAGTAATATTTGCACAGTACGCTAATAGCTTAAGAGAGACTTATGTATTAGGTTTGAAACAGTTTCACCGGAACTGAGCCTCTGTCTTCCGAACTAGGCGGATGCCTGTGACTCGGAAGTCAGTGATTCCACCGAGAATATGAGTTCAGATGAGTTGTATGCAGTTATGCCTAATATACAAAAATAAATTAAAAAAGGAAAACTTAACTATAACAAAGCAGGAAATAAAATTATTTAGGAAATTATCATTTAATAATTGTTGTCTACTAATTATGTATAATAATTCCATAATTAATACAATATGATAAGAAAGTCTTATATTGTCTATTGATTACATAATCGATTTTATCGACTTACGGAAATGTTATATGAATCGGAACAGCAGACATGGTCACAACACTAAATTTAAAAAAAAAGGAGGCGTAGACCGTAACTGTTTGCATGCTAAATTGTTATCGTAAAATATTCAATAACTAAGATATGAAAAAATGTAACATTAATTAAGTTATGTTTATAAAAAGTGAAATATTGTGTTTACGTACATGACAAGCTGTAAAATCGTTATGGGATTTTGTTTATAATTCCAAAGTGTCTTGCGCGTTTACGTTCTACGGGCGTTGCGATGTGTCAAAAGTTCATTCTTACAGATTTTGAACTATAACAGTCGGGAATACTCAAGAACAAGAGCAGTAACTGATAAATGGGATTCAACGGGGAGACAGCGGAGTTCCGGCACGATTTGGTACAATCAGGCCTTGCAATACCGGTATTTTTTGTATGTGAAATACCGGAATTCCGGTATATACAAAAAATACTGGTATAGTGCAGTGAACATGCTAAAACTGCGCTTAGGATTTGACCTGTTATTAAAGTGGGTACAATCTAACCCCTTTATTTATAAACGTCCCTCAGTCCTTAATTAGTTCATTTATGTTTTGTCAGTTTCTAACAAACACAACTGTTAAAGTGACAGACGAGGACAAAACATAAATTAAAGCCTGACCAGAAATATATGATTATTGTCAAGAGGGCGCTATTATTCTCATTTATATGGCAACAGTTCAATTCTCTATGGTATGGTGACATCTTGATTTGTTTACCTGTCAGCTTTGATGTTCATTTGAAAATGTTTCACGGCGAAAAAGTTTCATTTCCCGAGCGTATTACTTACAGCAGTTTATTATACACACTACCTACAATGTTCTGCTCTTGACTATGGATAATTTTGTGAATTTTCTGTCGTTTATTATTTAATATTCATCAATTTATTATCATTTAAGTAAACCGTCTCAATGAAAGTGACAGCCTATCACATGCACTCACACATGCATATCATTCTGTCATTAAAATTATTGCCAGTGCAAGAAATTAGTTCCAATGAAATTCCGCAACATGGCGCATGATCATATATTTCTGGTCAGGCTTTAAATAATTGAGGCATGAGAGATGTTTATGAACAGTATCTAAAACATACTTATTTAGAAGAAAATAAAACGAACTCCATAGTTTAAAAATAACGTAAGTTTATTACATGTAATGAAATAAAAATAGAATAAAAACGCTTTATTCTCACATGTACAACCGCTATGGGCGGGACACCATTGATTTGTATATATCGCGATAAAAAAGACATTGTGACGTGATCATGACCATAGACAAAACCGCCATTTTGAGGTAGAATTTACAACATCTGCACAATTTTAACTCTCCTTAAAGCCGCATATTTGTGTAATATATTTTAAAGATAGTTTGATATATTTCTTATCTATGATTAAATGCAACTGTCCAAAATAAACTTCAAATAAACAATTTTACAAAAAGGTTGCATGTTGAACACATCTCTTAGAGAGAAAACAACCAGAGGCCCCAATTTTTTTAAGCTTAGAGAATTCAACCAACCGGAGTCGCCATTGACAGGCGTTTCCCTTTGCCGAAAACATATGACCAGTGGTCATACACATGTATGGATTGACGTTTATCTGACGCAGCTATTAGTACGTTACGTACGACTTTTTTTGTATAGAAAATGACACACATGGCTACTCCATCCAGGTTGAATTCTCTAAGTTTTAAAGAATACCAGAAATGTTTATAATTAAGTAATATGCAGGCTTGAAGGTCAGTTGCCATGAAATCACGTCATAATAACTTGCATTGAGAAGTTTTTTGGTATTAACTTTTAGTGTAGGAATTGATATACTTGACGTAACTTTTTATATTTCCTTAAAAAATTGCCAGTAAGAAGTTGTCGGCAATAAACTGCTAAAACGTTCGAATTGATTTATATTT